>JAVJIF010009101.1:0-210712 GCA_038442645.1 Agave tequilana | reverse complement strand
AAACACAGATCGCGACCAAGGTCGCGTTTCAACTTCAAAACACAAGCTTGTGAAGCTTTGCATTTCAACGTTAACACGAGCCTCTGAGCTCCGCATTCCAGCTACAACACAGGATCCACGTTCAACATGAGACCGACATTCCTGCTGTAACAGACATCAATTAAACTGGGTCAATTACACTCGCTTTCTATCTACTTAATGGGGAATAATACATCCTATTGGAGAGATTTAAGAGGCCAGTTACACCCCCAGAATTCTCTATGAATAGCTATGAATAGCTAAAGGATGAAGACATAGTGTGTTGGAGGAGGATAGATTGAGAGAAAAGAGAAGACTCTTTACAACTTGCTGAGTACAGTTTTTGTTTCTATCTCTTTGAGATATTAGTCATTGTCTTAAGGTTCATATTTTACTCAGTGCGCAGTCAACGAAAGCAAGAAGATCGAAGATCAAGATTCAAGTGCAGCTCATCAAAAGAGAATAAGAATCACTCACCATCGCCACACAAAGAACATGACATCAAACAGAGGGGAGATTCGACTTTTCTCTTTTTTGTAATCAAATAATGATTCGTTATAACTTTCTTTTCAATCAATTAAAGAAATTTACTTCGATTTTTCTGAGAAACACACACAAGCTTGAAGCACGCTCATGCCCAACTCGAGAAGCGCCCAGGCCCAGGAACTGTGCCCAGACCACCCAGCACTTGCACCTCTGTGCCCGAGCAAAGCCTCCGAGCGCGAGCGCTACCTAACCTCAGATCCCCGAGCGTGAACAGTACTTGGCTTCCCCTTGATGTGCTCAACACTTTTGCAACCTTGGCCTTATCTACGTGAGTGCCTCGAATCCCCTCGCGTCTTCCTCCTCAACTGCAACATGCTCTGTGTGAGTTTAGAATTCAACTAAGCAACTAGTGAACAAATAACCTACAACTAGATCTTATTCATAAGCATCTAAGGTACAATTTCAATTCATTAATCTTTATTACAAGTCTAGAAACACATCTTTACTCTGTTATTATTTTTGATCTACTGTCCACATAAACTGCGAGCATGTGAGTCTGCTTCTCTCTTGTGACTGCGCTAGTCCTTTATTGCCTATATAACCTGGTTGCCAGCATAATATTAGTATAAAATTAGTACTTTGATATTTGAATTAAACCAAGCAATGCACGTAAAGAAATATAATTGATATTAACTGTTTTAATTCGTTCCTACTGACGATCATTCCTTTTGGTGAAATATTTAATTGAGTTATCTTATTTATTACTTCCGCACACACATACACATTCACATCAGTCTAGATCTCGATTATGTATCAAGTTGAATTTTTGTGATCGCCATAAGTAACAATGGATTAGTGTATCTAGTGCATTATGTTATTGTGCACTATTGAGATGAAGATGCTTACATCCTAGGTTGCACTAATTCAAATACAAGTATGATGAGATATGATATGATAGGGTATGCAGATAGATAAAATTTCAAGAAGTTACAGATACGGACTCGTAGCAGGTACAACAAATAAATTTTTTTTATTATATACTTATACAAATTAAAATAATTGTAATTAGTAGCAGTATATACTTGGGCAATGGGCATATATTTTGCCCATTATACATAGCCAAGCATAGGGGTTTAATCGGGTCGGGTCGACCCGAAAACCCGCACGGACTCGTCCCATACGGACCCGGGCCACGCCCAGCCCGGGTCAACTCGGCCTTAGCCTGGCACGGGCACGCCCCTGGTTTGGAAAAAGACGTTGCGGCCCTGCCTGGCTGGCCCACACAGGGTCAGCCTGGGCCCGGGTGCCCAACGGCTATATAAAATAGCCGTTGGCCGATATGGGGAGTTTTGTAAAATTTTTTAAAAACCCCCCCCCCCCCCCAACGGCATTATTGGCCCATAAAGTTGCTGTTGAGGGGTTGTAATTTTTTTTATAAACCCCCCCCCCCCCCAAACGGTTATATTGACCAAAATTTTTTTTTTTGAAAAAAATTACATTTTAACCACCCATTCCCCTCTATAAATACCCACTCTTTCACACTTTATTTCATCACCAAAAAAATCTCTAAAAATCTCCAAAAAATCTCTTAAATTCTCAAGTGATCAAGTTCTCAAGTGATCAAGCTCTCTCAAACTCTCTCAAGTTTTCAAGCTCTCTCAAGTTCCTCAAGTGCTCAAGCTCGCTCAACTTCTCCTCAAGTGCTCAAGTGTTGACTGATACGAGGAGCCGTCTGGCGTCAGAAGTTATCGAGATGAGCATCTGAGGTAAGAATTGGCTTGATGCGTAGAGGAGAAGTCAGAATAAAATAGTAGATGAAATCATTAAAGAGTCTGCAGAATATGAGTGAACAAATGAAGATATTTTATATTTGTATTTGTATCAATTTAAACTTCAATTTCAATCTACATACTATATTTGTAGTTTTATCTTTTTATCTATATTATTCATTTTGTATTTGTATCAATTTATGATTTATCCAAGATATTGGATTATTAATAAAAAAATTTAAATTTGCTTTTATAACTTGTATCAATTTTGTCCAAATTTGTATGGATTTTTTAGATTTTTTTTAAAATTTTTCTTGAATTTTTTTGTTTTAATAAAATTTATTAAAGGTTTTTAAAAAACCCGGCCCGGCCGGGTCTCCGAGTCGTGCCCGAGTCCACATTAGGGGGACCGGGCCCGGGCCGAATCGGGCCGCCCGTATTTTGACCGTCCCGATCTACGACCCGCCGGGCCGGGGACCCGGCCCTCGCCCCGGTCTGTCCTGTTTCACATCCCTAGCCAAGCAGATTGAGCCAACAATTACTTTCCTCACTCCGCTAGTCTATTACTCAACCTGGGTCCCACTGATATGTAGAAGTTAGTGGAGACTTTTCCCTATGAAAAGTGGGGTGAGGAATAATAAAGGGTGTAGTTATAGATTATTAAACCCCGGGTGCCCTGCTGCTGGGTGCTCGTGCGAGATCACCTGTGGGCTCGCCTCTTTGCCTTCTCGAGATCACCTGGGACCATTTTGGTGCTGTCGCCACCACCATCATCCTCTCCGGCGATGAACATCTAATCCTGCACGGTTCCACGCGTATCCTCGTCAGATTCACATGCTTAATTCATTTGCATGATTCGATGACATAGCTTGCATCTATGAACACCTCGATGAGGCTTTGGTACACTTTAATTTTTCCATTTTAGGTAACACAGAACTATATAGTGACCATGACACATTTCTTTTGTTCTTTAGTATTAACATATAGTATCATATGCATAATTTACAAAAGAAGTTACTATATATTATAATTTCTTTATTTGACATCAACGTCAGGTGCATCTTGATGCTACAGTTTCAAATGTGAATGATTTAAACGAGAAATATGTTTAGTATTATCCATAGATATTTTATTTGACCACTCTCCAAATACTATAAAAATCAATATGAAATCACTCTCAAGACACAAAGGATATAATAAATGTCCTCCCTTTATACATATTATTTACTAGTATTATTATAGGATACATATTGTCTTAGTTTATGAATTTCCACTTTATAAACATGTAACGTGTCTCCTAACGTGTCTCTATAGTGCTTTCTTTTTTTATCCATGAGCAAACATTATGATGCCTATTGATGAAGTTGTTGGCCCAAGGTTACAATCACCCGTCTTTAGTGTGTTTTGATGATTACAAAACATATTAGTTATGTGTACTAATATTATTTGTTGTTTAAGTGTGTTTCAGGTTTTCTATCTTGCATAGGTGTTTTCTTCCCTAAAGGAAGGTAACTTGGACTCAAGATAACTCAAATTGGGCTCAAGATGCAAAATTGAAGATCAAGTGGAGAAAGCCCCTCTTGAAGTCTTGAAGTTCTTAGAACTTTGTAAGAATAGAATGTTAAAGTGTGAGTATGATATTTGGCTCTAGGATACACACACACATTTTTCCTTTACAAAACTCTATGTTTTAAAAATGTTTGTTTCTAAGTTTTATGCCTAAGTTTATATATACATGTATCCAAACTTTATTACAATTGAATATCTTGTTTAAAACATGTGTATAGACTATTTTTGCATAATACTTAGTTATAAGTATCTTAAAATATTTTTTTCAAAAATTTTCCAACTCAAAATCAGCCTGTTTTTCCTTATTTCAGGTTGAACGGTCGACCGCCCGGTCGACCGGCGCCTGTGTCAGGACGTGCAACGTTTGTGCACGTCTATCGGTCGACCGGCCCGGTCGACCGACTGTAAGCAGGCCACTCTCGGTCTGTTTCGGTCGACCGCCCGGTCGACCGGTTTAAGGAAACTGTGTTTTCTCAAAGAGGTCGGTCGACCGGACGGTCGACGGAGCGCCAACGGCTCTTTGCCAACTAGGCAAACGGTCGACCGGTCGGTCGACCGTTACGCCTGCAAGAGCCCAACGGCTCTTTCCTCTTGGGCAAGTCTGAAAAACTGTTTTATTTTCTTCTTTATCAGAGTTTTAGAGAGTTGTTGAGGACCTTTTGCAGGTCAAATTAGGTGAAAAGAAAAGAGTTTTAACCTATTCTCTCCCTATAAATAGAGGGCAATAGGTCTTTGTTATTCATCAAGAAAAATCCTTGTTTTTTATTGTTTTCAAGAGAAAGAGAAAAAATTGTTTCAAAGCTTTCATTTCCAACTCTTTTAAAGTTTGTTTTTCAGTTGTGTTTGATTGCCAATATCACTCTACAACTGAAGTTTTTCTCACCACACCTCATAGAGTGTAAAAAAATCCATTACTCATACTATAGTGAAGTTGTAAAAGAGTGAGAATTGAAAAGTGTTTGAGAAAGAGTTTAGTGATCTTGTTGTGATCACTCTTGTTCTTGTGATTCTTGTTCTTGTGGAGACAACTCCTAGGTGGAGTTCTTTGTAAGTTGTGAAGCTAAGGGCTTGGGGTCTTCGGTAGACCAAACTTGTACGGCATCCTCGGTGGATAGTGGAAACCCTTCACGGAGGTGAAGGCGGGGACTAGAGCGGTGGCTCGAACCTCGAAACAAATCAATTGTGTTTGTGATTGCCTTGCGTCATCTTGCTTTACTTTTCTCTTACTTTATATTGTCTTCAATTATTTGCTTGAGAACTAACCCTTTACTTGTGCAATCTCTCTTGTTTATTTTACTTGTGTTGTTGATTGTGTGTACTCCATCATTGCATTTCATCCATCTCTTGATCGATCATATCTCATACAACACGGTTGCATTGCGCACCTCTAACCCATTTTAAGGGGAATTGGGAGGAAGGAGTTCAGAACCTCTCACGGGGTATTCGGCTCTTAGTCGTGTTTTGAGAGATCGTTGCATCACTCATTCAATTAAGTTTAAAAAGATCATTAGATTAGCAATTACACCTATTCACCCCCCCTCTAGGTGTATTTCAATTGGTATCAGAGCTTGGTTATTAGGCTCTTGGCTTAACAACCCTAGAAAGATCCTAATATTGCTAATCATTTCATTCATTCTCACTTAGTAAAGATGGCCGAAGGTATTAAGACACCCCCTAAGTTTGATGGACTTAACTTTCCCATATGGAAGGTTAAGATGACCGTTTTCTTGCAATCTCTAGGTAGTCGAGTTGCAAAGGCCGTGACCAAACCCTTTAGTGCATCCCCGGTGATGAATCCACTTGGTCGAAATAGAGACCAAAGAATTTGATGCCAATGCTAGGGCTCACTATGCACTACTTCAAGCCCTAATGATGATGACATAGCTAGAGTTATTCATTGCAAGTCCGCATATGAAATTTGGACACATTTACTAGTCACACATGAAGGGACCTCCACAAGTGAAGAGGGCTAAGATTGACCTTCTTCGGTCCCAATATGAGAATTTTTTTATGCAAGAAAATGAAACCATAGATGATATGGTTATAAGATTTACAAAGATTACTAATGGACTTTCTTCTCTAGGTGATGCTATTGATAACGATCAAAGAGTAAGAAAGATCATCCGGGCTCTTCCTCCTTCATGGGAAGTAAAAAGCAACAACCTTGAAGGAACTCAATGACAAGGAGGAGATGGAGCTAATTGGTCTCATTGGGAATCTCAAAACTCATGAGATAGAGAGGAAAGTGAGGGAGGACATGGCTCCTTCCAAGAAGAAGACTTTAGCCTTCAAAAGCCAATCCACACACTCCGACGAAGATGATGAAAAAGAAGATGACGAAGAGCTCTCACTTCTTGTCAAAAATGTCCGGAGGATGTACAATAAGGCGAAATTCCAAGGTAGAAGGAGATGGCAAGGAGGCAAAGAAGAAAGAAAGATCATGTGCTTCAATTGCCAAAGACCGGGACACATAGTGGCGGAGTGTCCGGATAAAATGAAGCCCTCCACCTCAAAGAAGCCTCACAAGAAGAAGGCAATGAAAGCTACATGGGATTCCGAGAGCGAATCCGAGGAGGAGATTGATACCGCCAACATGTGCTTCATGGCAAATGAAAGCACAAGCAAGGTAACCCCTTCCACTTCTCCTAATGATGAACTTTCTATGGATGAGTTAGGAGAAGCTTTTGTAGAATTATCTCACAACTATGACTTCTTAAAGAAAAAATATTTAAAATGAAAAAGGAAAATGAATCTCTTAGTCTTCAAGTTGTAAATCTTTCTAAAGAAAATAGTGACTTGCATTCTACTTTGGTTTCCACTAAAAATGAATTGATAAATATAAGACTTCTTATAAAGACAAGTCCCCATTTGTTGATGCTAATGAGATTACCATGCTTAAGGAAAGAATAGATTCTTTAGGTATTGTTTTGAAAAAGTGTAGTGAGTTTGATAAGAAGAAGTTAGAGGCCATGTTTCCTAAGAAACAAGCCCCTAAGAAAAATGTTCACCATGCTCATGCTCATGTTATACCACACAACCTTTACATCGTGGCAAACCCCAAAGCATGCTTACACTTCACACACTCATCATGCATTCATGTATGGAAGAGTGTTCTCATGTTCACATTGTGGGCGGAAAGGACACTTAGCCAATTTTTGCTATGATAGACTAAGTGCATCTTTTCATAATGTTTGGGTTCGAAACACTAACTTTCAAGGACCAAGAAAGTTTGGGTACCAAAGTCAACAACTTTGTTAAATGATATAGGTACCTTCAAAGCCCAACGACGTAGAGGATTGTGGTATCTTGATAGTGGTTGCTCAAGGCACATGACTGGGATATTAACAACTTTGCAACCCTATCAAGATACCATGAAGGTGGCACCGTCACCTTCGGAGATGACGCCAAGGGTAAAATCATCGGTGTTGGTAATGTAAAAATTGGCACATCCCCTTTAATTGAGAATGTAGTTTTAGTTGACGGCCTCAAGCATAATCTCTGAGTGTTAGTCAATTATGTGATAAAGGTTTTGATGTAGTTTTTGATAATGTTGCTTGTAAAGTAATTGATAGAATTTCTAATGCTTGTGTGTTTCCGGTTTTCGTGAAAGTAATGTTTATATGATAGATATGTTAAATATGTCTTGTAATATAACATGTTTAAAAGCCCTCGATGACGACTCTTGGTTGTGGCATAGAAGATTAGGCCACATTTCTTTTGACCACATATCTAGGCTTAACACAAAGGAAATGGTGAAAGGTATTCCTTATTTGAATTTGAAAAAGACCGAGTTTGTGACGCATGTCAATTTGGGAAACAAACTAAGTCTTCTTTCAAGTCAATTAAGGATATCATGACATCACGTCCTTTGGAGTTAATCCACATGGATTTATTTGGCCCTACTCAAACTAAAAGTCTAAGTGGGAATAGATTTGCATTTGTTTTAGTTGATGATTTTTCACGTTTTACTTGGGTTTTCTTTCTTGAGCATAAAAATCAAGCATTTTCGTATTTTCAAACTTTTAAGAAAAGAGTTGAAAAAGAAAAAGATGTTTCGATTTTAAGAATAAGAAGTGATAGAGGAGGTGAATTCATTAACCAACCCTTTACCACTTTTTGTGAAGAACATGGAATAAAGCATGAACTATCTTGTCCTAGAACTCCACAACAAAATGGAGTAGTTGAACGGAAAAATCGAACTTTACAAGAGATGGCTAGGACAATGCTTAGTGAATACGGTCTACTACATTATTTGTGGGCCGAGGCCGTTAATACATCATGCTACATATCAAATCGTGTTTTCTTGTGTAAAAATACTACAAAAACCTCTTTTGAAATGTACTTTTCTAGAAAACCAAATGTTTCATATTTCAAGGTTTTTGGATGCAAATGTTTTGTTTTTAAATACAAAAGATAATTTAGGAAAATTTGATCCTAAATCTTATGAGGCTATATTTGTGGGTTATTCTAGTACTAGTAAGGCTTATAGAGTCTTCAATAGGTCATCATTGACTATTGAGGAATCTATACATGTTAAGTTTGAGGAATCTAACTTGTTTGTTAAGAATGTTGTAGAAATAGATGCTTTGCATGAAGGCTTGGAGAAAGTGACCTTGGAGGATACACCTACTATGGGAGACAAGCCAAAGGATGATGAAGGAAGTGAAGCTAAAATACAAGAGGCTCAAGGAAATGAAGATCAAACAAATGGAGAAGAGCTCACTCAACAACTTCCAAAGGATTGGAGATACAATCCACATCATCCCAAGGACCTCGTCATAGGTGATGTATCAAAAGGGGTAACAACTCGCTCTAAACTTCATGACTATTGTGGACATTATGTATTTATTTCTCATGTTGAACCCAAGAACGTCCTCGAAGCCGAGGCCGATTCATATTGGTTGCTAGCTATGCAAGAGGAACTCAATCAATTTGAGCGCAACCAAGTTTGGCACCTTGTTCCTAGGCCCACGATAGACCAACAATTGGTACTAAGTGGATCTTTAAGAACAAGTTGGATGAATCGGGTAACGTTGTTAGGAATAAAGCTAGGTTAGTTGCCCAAGGTTACACTCAAATCGAAGGAATCGATTTTGAAGAAACCTTTGCACCCGTAGCACGGCTTGAAGCCATACGGATGACACTAGCATTTGTCTCATATAAAGATTTTAAATTGTTTCAAATGGATGTTAAAAGTGCTTTTCTAAATGGTTTTATTGAAGAGGAGGTGTATGTTGAACAACCCCGGGTTTGTTGATCCTACACATCCGGATTTTGTTTTAAATTAGATAAAGCTCTTTATGGTCTAAAACAAGCCCCTAGGGCTTGGTATGAAAGACTTCTTCATTTTTGATTTCAAATGGTTTTAAGAAAGGTAAAATTGATACAACCTTGTTTACAAACATGTAGAAAATGATATTCTTATTGTGCAAATTTATGTAGATGATATTATTTTGGTTCTACTAATGAATCTCTTTGCCAAGCTTTTGAATCATGCATGAAGGATGAATTCGAAATGTCTATGATGGGGGAACTCAACTATTTCCTGGACTCCAAATCAAGCAAAAGAAGGATGGGATCTTCATCAATCAAGCCAAGTACACAAAGGAATTAATCAAAAGGTTCGGGCTTGAAGGATCGAAAGTAAGCAAAACTCCCATGGCAACAACTACCAAGCTTGACAAGGATGAACAAGGTAAAAGTGTAGACATTAAATTATATCGTAGCATGATTGGTAGCTTGCTTTATTTGACGGCTAGTAGGCCGGATATTATGTTTTCCGTTTGTCTTTGTGCACGTTTTCAATCTTGTCCTAAAGAATCTCACATAATTGCGGTTAAACGCATAATTAGATACCTTAAGGGCACTATTGAAATGGGTTTGTGGTATCCTAAAACCGGATTATTTGAAATGAAGAGTTTTTCGAATGCCGACTATACGGGTTGTAGGGTAGATAGGAAGAGCACAAGTGGAACATGTCAATCTTAGGTAATTGTCTTGTATCTTGGTCTTCCAAAAAGCAAAATTCGGTAGCCCTTTCAACCGCCGAGGCGGAGTATGTTGCAGCCGGAGCTTGTTGTGCACAAGTTCTTTGGATGAAACATACTCTCCTTGACTATGATTTACACTTTGATCATGTTAAAATATTTTGTGATAATACTAGTACTATTCACATGACAAAGAATGCAAATCAACATAGTAAAACCAAACACATTGACATTAGGTATCACTTTCTTAGGGATCATTATGAGAAAGGTGATATTGATATTGATTATGTTTCTACCGATTTTCAACTTGCCGATATTTTTACTAAACCTCTAGATTATGCTAGATTTTCATTTATTTGTGGTGAGTTGAATGTTTGCATGATTGATTCTTAAAAATATTTCTATTTGGTGTTTTGTTTTGATTTTAACCTTTTTTGATGTATGACAAAAAGGGGGAGAAAAATATATAAGTTTAATTAAGGTGTTTATTGAAAAAGAAATAAGTTTGCTTATAGTTTGAGTTTTGTTTATTTACTATAAGTTTAAGAGAAAAAGTATAAGTTTAATTGGTATATAAGATTAAGTTTGATTTCAATTGGTGTTTAAGTTTTTGACAAAAATATTGTGTTTTTCAATGCTTCATGTATCTCACTCATAGTTATTTTTAACATAGCATTGTTTGAGGGGAGCTTTCCAAGCTCTTCTTCCTTTATTTGTTTAAATAACTTATATGTTTTGTCATCATCAAAAGGGGGAGATTGTTGGCCCAAGGTTACAATCACCCGTCTTTAGTGTGTTTTGATGATTACAAAACATATTAGTTATGTGTACTAATATTATTTGTTGTTTAAGTGTGTTTCAGGTTTTCTATCTTGCATAGGTGTTTTCTTCCCTAAAGGAAGGTAACTTGGACTCAAGATAACTCAATTGGGCTCAAGATGCAAAATTGAAGATCAAGTGGAGAAAGCCCCTCTTGAAGTCTTAAAGTCCTTAGAACTTTGTAAGAATAGAATGTTAAAGTGTGAGTATATGATATTTGGCTCTAGGATACACACACACACATTTTTCCTTTACAAAACTCTATGTTTTAAAAATGTTTGTTTCTAAGTTTTATGCCTAAGTTTATATATACATGTATCCAAACTTATTACAAATTGAATATCTTGTTTAAAACATGTGTATAGACTATTTTTGCATAATACTTAGTTATAAGTATCTTAAAATATTTTTTCAAAAATTTTCCAACTCAAAATCAGCCTGTTTTTCCTTATTTCAGGTCGACCGGTCGACCGCCCGGTCGACCGGCGCCTGTGTCAGGACGTGCACGTTTGTGCACGTCTGTCGGTCGACCGGCCGGTCGACCGACTGTAAGCAGGCCACTCTCGGTCTGTTTCGGTCGACCGCCCGGTCGACCGGTTTAAGGAAACTGTGTTTCCTCAAAGAGGTCGGTCGACCGGACGGTCGACCGGAGCGCCAACGGCTCTTTGCCAACTAGGCAAACGGTCGACCGGCGGTCGACCGTTACGCCTGCAAGAGCCCAACGGCTCTTTCCTCTTTGGGCAAGTCTGAAAAACTGTTTTATTTTTCTTCTTTATCAGAGTTTTAGAGAGTTGTTGAGGACCTTTTGCAGGTCAAATTAGGTGAAAAGAAAAGAGTTTTAACCTATTCTCTTCCTATAAATAGAGGGCAATAGGTCTTTGTTATTCATCAAGAAAAATCCTTGTTTTTCATTGTTTTCAAGAGAAAGAGAAAAATTGTTTCAAAGCTTTCATTTCCAACTCTTTTAAAGTTTATTTTCAGTTGTGTTTGATTGCCAATATCACCTACAACTGAAGTTTTCTCACCACACCTCATAGAGTCAAAAAAAAATCCATTACTCATACTATAGTGAAGTTGTAAAAAGAGTGAGAATTGTAAAAGTGTTTGAAAAAGAGTTTAGTGATCTTATTGTGATCACTCTTGTTCTTGTGATTCTTGTTCTTGTGGAGACAACTCCTAGGTGGAGTTCTTTGTAAGTTGTGAAGCTAAGGGCTTGGGGTCTTCGGTAGACCAAACTTGTACGGCATCCTCGGTGGATAGTGGAAACCCTTCACGGAGGTGAAGGTGGGGACTAGAGCGGTGGCTCGAACCTCGAAACAAATCAATTGTGTTTACGATTGCCTTGCGTCATCTTGCTTTACTTTTCTCTTGCTTTATATTGTCTTCAATTATTTGCTTGAGAACTAACCCTTTACTTGTGCAATCTTCTCTTGTTTATTTTACTTGTGTTGTTGATTGTGTGTACTCCATCATTGCATTTCATCCATCTCTTGATCGATCATATCTCATACAACACGGTTGCATTGCGCACCTCTAACCCATTTTAAGGGGAATTGGGAGGAAGGAGTTCAGAACCTCTCACGGGGTATTCGGCTCTTAGTCGTGTTTTGAGAGATCGTTGCATCACTCATTCAATTAAGTTTAAAAAGATCATTAGATTAGCAATTACACCTATTCACCCCCCCTCTAGGTGTATTTCAGAAGTCCAACCTAAAGATGGGGAGTGCGGTTATTGTACCCATAAAAATTTGAGCCACCCATTTTTGGGAATGGATATTGCCACCCTAAAATGAGAAAGGCCCCCTAAAATATTCATTAGTGTGTCATTATATTTTTTGTCCATTTCACCCATGGTGAATGTCCAAAACACCCATCTTCTTCCTCCTCCCTTCCCTCCATCCTCATCCTCCTCCGTCCCCCCTCCCCGCGTCCCCGACCTCCCCGGGCTCCCTTTCTCCCCCCGGCCTCCTCCCCCACCCCTTCCCCCTCCCCTTTCCCCGCCTTCCTCCCCCAAATCTCCCTTCCCCTCTTGTTCGGCCAGAGCCAGCCGAACAGGGAGACCTCTGTTCGGCCAGAGCCGGCCGAACTGCGGTCTCCTTGTTCAGCCAGCTCTGGCGAACAGAGATCTCCATGTTCAGCCGGCTCTGGCCGAACAGAGGGGGTAAGGGGAGATCTGAGGGAGCAGGGCGGGGGGGAGGGGAGGGGAAGGGTGGGGGAGGAGGCCGGGGGAGGAGGGGAGCTCCGGGGAAGGGGGCGAGCGCGAGGGAGGGGATAAGGGGAAGGAGTGGGTTTTTGGGAGGTCGGAAGGGAGGAGGAGGGGGTCGTGGGGAAGGGGAGAGGTCGAGGGGGCCGCGGGGGAGGTCAGAGAGGAAGAGGGGGGGCGCCGGCGAGGGGGAGGCGGGGAAGGTCGGGGAGGAAGAGGAGGGGTCGCCGGCGAGGGTGGGAGGGAGGGAGAGAAGGAGGGGAAGAAGATAGGACATTTTTTGCCATTTCAAAATTTTGGGGGACCTTTATCAATTTTGGGGTGCCTTAATCCATGGGGGCCTTTATCAGTTTTGGTGTTGGCAAAATCCTCTCCCCCAGTTTTGGAAATTAGAATATCTTGGACAGTTATACCCTTAAATGAACTAAATTATACATCCACTATTCCAAATATTCCACATTTATCATACCAATCAGTGAATACAACCAACTAATTAGTGAATACACCCACCCACATACCCCTACATCTTCTTCTTCCCCAAAACTCCCTATTCCTCTACCAACAAATCCTAGAAAATTTCAAATAATCTCTATCTTCAAAAATTATCCACATTGATTTTGAAACAGCTATGGACAAGCAGATGACAACTTGGGAGCATTCCAATAGTGAAAATGTTAGTTTTTGCTAGTTAAATTTCTTGAATTTAAAGTTTATTTTCATTGGGGGGGAGGGTTGCCAGTTGTTCAGTGATCAAAGGACCAAGCAACTGGCAATTGTTCGGTCAATATTGTCCGAACATTACCCACTGTTCGGCTATTATTGGCCGAACAAAAATAATAAATTTGGCCAGTGGTGGCCGAATAGTGATTATATGTTCGGTCAACTTTGGTCGTATTTTTGTTCGGACAGTTTTAACCGAACAAAACAAACTCTTATGATAAAATACAGATTGTTTGACTTTTCTGAGCTATACAGGAAACTATTTCTACTCATTGTAGTAATACCGGTATTAAACTAGTAGTTGATTACACTATGAACTTCACCACGTACGAGGTAGTATTAAGCTTACATTTGATAAGATTCTTAACTTGTCGGTAGAGTTTAATTTTATTCTATATGTATGTGCCAGATTTTTCAAAGTCGAGAGGCATTAATCTAATGTGCTCGAGAAGTTGGTAGGACACATGAATTTTTTATCGTTATTAAGAAATCCGATGCTGCAAGATATGGAAAAAAAAAGGAAGAGTACTTCTTAATTGTGAGCGCAGTGGAACATATAGGAGAAGAGATGAAAAGATCATTGTCGAAGAAAAATCTGATCAACAACAGTCGAGAACTACCGGAACCAAAAAATATTGGCCTTTCCTTGCTGAAAGGCAAGCAGTTGTCCAACGAAGATGGGTATGTACTTTTAGTTGCATGCGGTGTTCATAATTATTCGATGGCAGAACATCTTAAAGGACATTCATTTGCCGGTAAATTGACAGAAGAAGAGGGGAAATTGGTTGTAGATGTGTCTAAAACCCTCATTCAACCAAGAGATATATTACTTACATTGAAACAAAGAGATAATCTCAATGTCAAAACAATAAGGACCATTTACAATGCAAGAAAGTTTAAAATCGCAGAGTATGGTGGACGATCACAATGCAGCAACTGATAAGCAAGCTTTCCGAACACACATATATTAAGGGGCATAGAAGTTGTCCCGATAACGACACAGTTAGAGATATTCTTTGGGCTCACCCGACGAGCATAGAAGTTGTCCCGATACCGACACAGTTAGAGATATTCTTTGAGCTCACCCAGCTAGGATTGAATTGTTGCATACATTTTTTGAGTTTTAATAATGGATTGCACATACAAGACTAATAGGTATAAACTATCGTTGGTGGAGATCGTTGAGGTTACAAGCACTGAAATGACTTTTCTAGTGCATTTGCATATTTAGAAGCCGAATGGGAAGATAACTTTAGTTGGTGCTTGGGTAGTTTGAGATCGTGATGGATGGTCGGTTGTTGCCATCCATTGTGGTCACTGACAAGTATTTAGCATTGATGAATGCGTAGAGAGAATATTCCCTACGTCTCATCATTTCTTATAAAAATGGTATATAAGAAAAATATTCTTGCTCAATGAAGAAAAGTTTCGACACGGAGGAGAAATTTGACCAATTCATTGCTTGATGGAATATAATAGTGATGGCCGAAAGGGAGGATGATTGTTTAGTTGACTAAATGAGAATTTTTGTGATTATCCTCAAATACTTGCATACGTGAAAACTACTTGAATAGACAAGTATAAAGTAAGGTTATATCGCATGTTGGACCGACAACCGATGAATTTTGTGATTTTCTTGCTATGCTCGAGTACTTGTATATGTGAAGACTACCCTAGCTGTCTATATAGGTATGCTAGTGCAGTAGCTTCCCTGACAAATGATGAAACTCGACCAAGATCCTCAAACAATCTCAGGTAAGAGACGTAAACTCTCGTTTCACTCTTATCACTTAATATAGTGTAGCCTACCAAGTACAACAGATAGGCTCTAGCTGAGCACATAATACGAATGTCCGGCTCTACATCGGTGCCATCAGAGAAATTGGCATGGAGCCATTCCAATCTAAATGATAATCCCTGGACCATGCTCAACTCATCGTGTACATCTTGCAAGGAACACCAAGTAACCTAACAAGCATATCCTTTGTATCGACAAACCTCTAGTTGGGGGTATTCACAGATGACCTATCACCGATATGCCCATAAGTGTGGGAACATCATCTAGTGTGATGGTCATTTCACCAAACGACATGTGGAAAGTGATTGTTTCAAGCTGCCACCGTTCCACAAAAGCGGAAACCAAAATACAGTTAGCATTTCAGTATGAAATGTCTTGCAACTTTTGCAATGTGGATTGTCGAATATAGTTATCAATAGGCGATTAGGTGTCTTATTGTCCCACGCCCAATCACTAAATTTTGATGTATGTGATTAGCATTTGAGTGGAGCTCTCTCCTGTAATAAAATTGTTTGATCACGATAAAATCAATAAGGTATTATCATATATATATATATATATATATATATGATATATATATATATATATATATATATATATATATATATATATATCAAAAATATACTTAAATAAAAAAAATAGTACCTCGCCATTCCAGTTATATGCCGCTATGTGAGTTTTAAAACTTCGAAGGATTGAAATGGCTGCCGGACCACCTGAAAATGGCTCCGTCAACTCTTCCGACTCGACCGGCTCTACAAGCTTAGCATTTTCTCCACCCTCCTCTATTTCAAGAGTGTTGAAAGAAGCATCTCATAAAGCATGCCTTACCGAAGTAGTGGGATCAACTCTAGAAGGGTCTACAATATCCATGTCTATAATAGATAGTTGATCAGTCACTGATATTGCATATTTATTTTCACATTCCAATATTTATTTTATAATAAACTCTGCCTTTTAATTTTATTTTTATCTAAATGATGTGCAGCCTTTACTAATGAAGGAGGGGAGAAAAAAATGCCCAAAAGCCCACTTAAATTCTGATTTAATTGAGTTTAAATCAAAATCTAGGATTAAGACAAAAGATTTAAAGGGATAAGTGCAAATCAAAGCAAATCAGAGAAGATAACACTAAATGAAAACTGGTTAAATTCAAATTTTTATAGATTCATTTGGTTAGCTGAAGATCAACGGAGATATCACCAAATTCAAAGCTCAAAACTGAAAATCCAATTGAAGATAAAAGCAGATCAAAGATCAAAGAACCATTGCTCCTCGGAAACGACCTTGTGGCCAGATCTTGGCCACGAACATGCGGCAAAAGCCACATTTTCTTCACTTGGTGTGTCTGTTGGGGGAGCGTTAGCTTCCTCTATCTTCAGATGCTTCTCTCCACTCCATTTCTCTATAAATACTACTTTTTTCAAAGGCAAACGGGCACCACTCTAGTGTAAGTTCACCTAGAGGGGGAGTGAATAGGTGATGGCTAATCTAATGGTCACTTTATGCCTAATGATGCAAATAATGCGGAAGCTAAAAACAATTATGACCAAATTAAAACTTTTACACTATACACTATGTATAAACACAAGAGTGTTGCCGAATTCCCCGTGAAGGGCTCTGGACAAACTCCTCTAGATTCCCCTTGAATGGGTTGAGGTGCCGCGTTGGCTCTCTTGGTTGAATACAAGTGTTAGTCACAATCCCAAGCAATATATCAATATGAGCACAAGGAATATATCATGCATATAAAGATGAACACAACAAATAACATGCAAGATATAACAAGAGACAAAGAGAGTGAGAGAGAGAATAGCAATCGCAAACACAAGGGTATGTTTCGAGGTTCGAGCACACTTGCTCTACATCCCCGCCTTCGACACACGAAGGATTTCCACCATGCAAGATCCCAATGGATCTCTCCTCGGTGCCGCAACACCTACAAGCCCTCGGACTCTCTAGTCCCTTACACACCGCAAGCCCACCGGCTCGCCGAGGCCGCACCTCGATCAATAAGAGTTCGCACCCGAACCCGAAACAACCACGAGCACACTTGCCCGTCTCCTCAAAGTACAAGAATGAAATCTTGGTGATCCAACACTTTGATCACCAATGAAAGCTCTCACTACAACACTCCTATAAGATGAATAGCAATGGATAGCTCAAGTGTGGTGTGAGAAAAGTAAGGAAAGAACTATGGTGAAAAACTCAAGAAATCACTTTAAACACTCTTTATAAAAACTTCCCTTTAGATAGGAAATATTTGCTCACTATTTTGTGGAGAAAACTCTTCTGAAAGTATGAAAAAAACTGGCTCAAAGCTCTCCTAAAATCTTCTACCAAAACAATGACAAGAACCCCCAATTTATAGGCCAGAAAAATATAGCCGTTGGATCTGTCAGAGCTGCCGGTCGACCGGCCGGTCGACCGCCAACGGTCAAAAATCTGACCGTTGGAGCCTCCGGTCGACCGACCCGGTCGACCCAGAAAAACAGAGAGCAGTCTCTGAATTCCGGTCGACCGCCCCGGTCGCCCGGCACACAGCCAGATCAAACGTGCACGTCCGTGCACTTCGGTCGACCGACTTCAGGGTTAGTCGACTTATAAGCTAGTATAAGTCGACTAGCTGAAGCCTGAAACAAATTTTCTGGGATTAAAAAGTTTGTCTTTTTGGCTCATATAAAATCCCATAAAATACTTAAAAATCTACAAAAATAGTTTACCAATATACTTTGATATACAAACATGCTTGCACAAAATCAAGGCATGTTATAAAAGATTGGACTATTTTTGTAACTTGGAAATATTAGGCTTATGATAAAAACAGTATTTTCCAAAACATGTTTTCTAGACTTTGTTTTTCCAAAACATCTTCAAATACAAAAATAAGATATTATAATTCATTTTAAAGCATAATGTGTATGGATATGATCCACTACACAATCAAGATGAAATATCTATGTTTTTGACATTAGGCTCTAAATAAGGTTTGGTTGAAACATATAACTTTGAATACCAAAAACCAAAACTATGTTTTTCCAAAAGAAAGTCTTTTCTAAATCTGAAAATTCTTTATGAAAAGACAAGTAAATCAAGAGTGTGTGTGTGTGATATATACTGAGCAATCCACCAACTATCTATCCTTTACATTTTATCTAAAACAAAAACAAAATCTTATACCTAGACACAAGCCTTGATCTTGAAGTCTTTCCTTGAAGTCTTCTCATCATCTTGACTTGGTCCAAGCTTGATCCAAAAGCTCCTTGGATCACATCGTGCTAGCTCCAAATCTTGACATTTTATCCTTTGTTGAGCTATGCACCTACTAAGATCTTGATAATGAATCTGTCACTAATTAAACACAAGATCATTAGTAAACATAACTTCATGAGTTGATCATCATCAAAACTAGGGTGATAGGCCTTTGGGCCAACATCTAGCAGAGAGTTTAGAATTAGGCTTTTCTCTTTAGGTTTAACTTAGGTTTTATTTTTCTTTATGTAATTTTCTGTTTTCTTTATACCTTAGGTTAGAGAAGAGATTCATGAGAGAAGGAGAGCAAAAATTGTATTGAGAGTAACACCGATGTAAATTTTTTTCTTTTCTTTCATCGTTTTTCAATTTAATCAAAAAATTAATTTTCTTCTTATCTTTTACTTTACTTGCCTCTTCTGTGACTTGTAATCTAAGTGAATCCTATAGTCTCGAATCTGCCTTGCCCTTACAAATGCCATTGATGGCTTATGGTGATGGATATTTACTTCTATCATGTAATAGTTTAGTATTTTTTCTGCTTGCACTTTTATTTTTAGACCGATTTGGAGTAGGAAAGGTCCTATATTTCATACTGTGATTGCCTTCAAGTCAAGGTAAGTCGTTGCAATGGATCCAAGGTAAAGCAAATGCCGAAGAGGTATGTGAACTTTTATTTTTATTTTCTTTCTTTTAATTTCTTAGTATAGAATCATACTAAAACAACAACACAATCTTTTCTTCTATTAGCTCCCTTTCTTCTTCTATTAAACTTCTTTTCTTATCATTTATAAAATCTAAGAAGAAAGATTTTAACCTAACCTAGTAAAACTAAGAAAGACTTACGCTTCCATCGCAGTCCCTCTTTATGGATCATGACCCACATAACATAACCACATGCTATAGCGTTAATATTGAGCAACCTAGCACGTTTTTATTCTTCATTTCAAAACTTTACATTTTCTGTGCAGGTTCAGACTCAATCGAATTTTAGCGTCGTTGCCGGGGAGAAATGGTAAGTTTCTTTTTAAGTTTACTAACAGTTAATTTATCTTCTATGTTTTTGTATACAGGTGCTGATTTCAGGAAACAAACTATTGCAGAATACATATAAGAAGTTTTGGGACTCTGCTCTTGAAAACAGAGCCAGAAGCTCTCTGCTTTGCCGTGGAAACACAGCCAATGCTGTGGAAACGCGACAATCAACATGAATTACTCAATCTTCTTAGTTGCAGGGTGCTTGAGTTGAAAAGATTAAGTTTCTACAGTATTTAGTTTTCCTGTTTGACATATTCTGCATGTTGTATTATTTCAACAGTAACTTGTTGTTTGTAAATGCTAAAAAATGATTAGACTTGCATTTAGGCTGTTGTTTAATTTGCTTACCTGTATATTACTATTGAAGAGTGCTGGAGAAAAAGTATGTGTGCATTGCATGTAGTTTAGAAAACACATTTGGGTGATACATACTGCTTAAATGTATTCATTTTGCTATGTACATGTACACGTTGTACTGAAATGAATTAAGGGCTTGTTTTATAAACAAGATAAGATAGGGAAGTCATTACCCTTCTTTAGTCTAAAAACCATTTCCTCACTCACTAACCCATTCCTAACTTAAAACTTAGTAGACATTGGCCTTGGGACATCTCAAACTCATTAGGAAATTGACCTAAGGAGGAAGTTGTTAGAGTTTGACTCTAGTCAAATCGGTGTCTAAGGTTGGTGATTGAGAGGTGAAACCTCGAAGAATAGTGGTTTGATATAATTAGGCCCGTTGCTCAGGCACAGATATCTCCCACTGATCTTGACCCCACTTGGCCGATTAACTTGTCATCTGATTGCTGCAATATTCTCCTGTGTACAGTCTAACCAGTTAGGAATCGTTTAGGCCTAAAATGTACCCTAACTTAGGCTAGATTTTTATTTTTTTGTTTGATTATTTGTTTATTTGTTTATGTTTATTTTTGTCATTATTTTGCGTGAAATGAATTATAACAATATTTTTTCAAATTTTATAGTAATCCATATTACACCTTGACCTCTTTTTCGGACAACACCAACTTGGCATTTCATAACTTTAACAACCAAAGTATGCCAGATTGGTTTTATCCGAATTAACATATGCCCTAACCCCAATATTATGAACAAGATTGGAGTAATCATCACCACTTTTTATTGAATCAGTGAGAATACAATTACCCCGAGTCATATGATTAACCACCTTACCAACATTCAGCTTCATATACTTCTTATCTCGAACAATCGATAGAGAAAAAAATTCAATTTTGATAAGATTTTAGAATCCCACATAAGTCCGAGCAACAAGTTCAAAACTTGACGGACTCACAATTCCTCCAATTTTTCAAATCCAAGATCATTGCTCCATTTTCCATGTCCCACCATAAGAAGAAAAAGAGCCGATTAATTGGGAAGATAGGATGGAAGCCTTAGTTCAGTGCCAAAATGATTTCAACCCATCAACTTTTGATTGTAACCAATTTATCAATAGGATAGAAGTAACAATTAGTCATTTGGTCAACACAATAAATGATAAAAATGAGGAGACTCTACCTAATACATTATTGACCATTCCCTATTTCCCTAGCCATATTGATAGGAACCAAGAATCATGGTGTCTTGGAAACTTTAACTAAGATTCAATTTCATCACAACATATTGAACTTGACTAATCTGAAACATCGGAAATTGGCAAGTTTGCATTTCAAGAAAATTGAACTTGAATATGAATGTGACCCCAATCCACAACTTTGTGATTTAGTTTCAATTTTGAATCTATGTTGATTCCTTTATCTTTACCTAATTTGGACTCAATTCTTGAGCTAATATTAATTCTCATACTATAGAACTTGAAATTGAACCATCAATTTTGAAAAGTCACATTCCATTGATAGAAAAAGAAGAATTTCAATTTTTTGATTTGGAACCAACTCTTGAACCAAAACCGACTCTTGAACCTAAACTTGATTTAAGTCATATTCTTGAATTAGTATTGGTTCCTGAACCTTTCATTCTTGAGTCCAAGTCAACCATTTCATCAAATCACATTCTATTGTTGGACCAAGATATAGATCATAATGACTCCGAGATGATATTTCAAGATTGATCATATAACCATGATGATTTTAATGTTAATATCTTGCATGATCCTATTCAATTTAGGAGTAGTAACAATTTAAATAAGAAAGAGGTCATCAAAGGTGTATTCCTTGAAAATTACATTATTAGATTGGGCAATAACGCTTGACCCAATCCGACCACCATCGGAACCACCACCTTGAAGTACCATTTTTCCTTCTCTTTTTTTTCATGCACATAAGCATTCATTCATACATGAGGACAATGCGTGATATAGGTGTGTGGGAGGGTCTAATATAACATAGGTTTTCTTTTAATATATATAAAAATATTTTATTTTCTTTAAAACTTTTTGAAAAGAGAAAACAATTTTGACTTATTTTTGTAAGAAATTAAGTTAATTTTAAGGAATAGAAAAATCATAATTATGATTTCTTATACTTCGTCAAAATACGATTATTTGTTGATTTCTGGGGTTAGGAAGAAAATTGAAAAAGTAATTTAGTCTTGATTTTTTACTTTGATGAAATATGCATACTTTATACACTTATACACTTAGTGTTCAGAAGCAAAGATTCTTATGTCTTATAAAAAAGAGAAAAAAAAAGAAAAGAGAAAAATATATGTATTAAAAATCTTCTGATTAAGCTGGGTATTTGTGCCTAATAAAGCATTAGTATTCACGCCTAAAAGTGATCCATATAATTAATAAAATCTTAAGTTTTATGGCCTTATTTGCTTGAGTCCTTAAGTCCTTGGGGTGTTTTCTCACCTGTTGCCCTAAGATCGTCCGGTTTGGGAGTCACAGACTAAAGGTTCGTTACCTAGCAATTAGAAAGCCTAATAGAACTAAGAGATATTACCGCCATAACATGTAATAAGGCATAAGAGTTAGAGTAGAAAAATCCTTAGTCAAATATTCACAGTCACAAAGGTGCATATGGCTTAGGTAAAATAATAGACTGGATGAAATACAGTTTTAATCCTTACTTTGATTGATAACAAGTTTTTGAATAGAAAATAAGTTTAGGAATGGATAGTTTGGTATTCTTATGACCGTAGATTACTTGACTTTTTTGTAAAATTATTTCAAATATGTTTTCCCTTTATCAACATGCGTTTTCGAAAATATAACACTTTGCTTTTCTTTTTTATCGATTTTTTTAGGTGTAATTTACTGAAAATCCTTACGAGACAAAACTTGTCCTCTAGGGGTAGCCTAGAGGTTTAACGTCTTGTTGCATGTGTTAAGTACAAACGCGATTCCTACGATAGTGAGTTAGATTAGGTTATCTATCTATTTTACTTTTTTATGTTTAGCTCGAGGACGAGCAAAAGATAGGTGTGGAGGTGTGATCGGTCACTAATATTGCATATATATTGTCACATTCTCATATTTATTTTATAATAACTCTACTTTTTATTCTTATTTTTGTCTAAATGATGTGCATGCCTTTACTAATGAATAAGGAGAGAAAACGAGCCCAAAAGCCCACTTAAACTCTGATTTAATTGACTTTAAATCAAAATTTAGGATTGGGTAGAAGATTTAAGGGGATAAGCACAAATCAGAGCAAATCAGAGAAGATAACACCAAATGAAATCCAGTTAAATTTAGATTTTTATAGATCCATTTGGTTAGCTAAAGATTAACAGAGATATCGCCAAATCCAAAGCTCAAATTTGAAAATCCGATTGAAGATAGAAGTGTAACGAAGATAAAAAACCATGGCTCCCTGAATCTAGCTCTGTGGACAGATCTTGGCCACGAAAACGTAGTAAAAGCCGTGTTTTTTGCGGCTTGGTTGTGTCTGTTAGGGGAGCGTTAGCTTCCCTATCTTCAGACGCTTCTCCCCACTCATTTCTCCTATAAATACTGTATTTTTCAAAGGCAAACGATAACCACTCCAATAGAAAGTTTAGAATTAGGCTTTTCTCTTTAGGTTTAATTTAGGTTTTTGTTTTTCTTTATGTAATATTCTGTTTTCTTTATAACTTAGGTTAGAGAAGATATTCATGAGAGAAGGACAGAAAGATTTGTATTGAGAGTGACACCAATATAAAACTTCTTTTCTTTCATTGTTTTTCGATTTAATCAAAAACTTATTTTTCTTCTTATTTTTGCTTTACTTGCCTCTTCTTTGACTTGTAATCCAAGTGAATCCTATAGCCTTAAATCTGCCTTACCCTTGCAAGTGCCACCGATGGCTTATGGTGATGGATATTGGCTTATGGTGATGGATATCTACTTCTTATCGTATAATAGTTTAATATTCCTTTATGTTTGCACTTTTATTTTATTAGACCGATTTGAAGTAGAGAAGGTACTATATGTCATGTTGTGATCGCCTTCAAGCCAAGGTTCGTTGCCACGGATCTAAGGTAAAGCAAACGCTGAAGAGGTAAGTGAACTTTTATTTTATTTTTTCTTTTAATTTCTTAGTTTAGAATCGTACTAAAACACCAACACAATCTCTTCTTCTATCATCTCCCTTTCTTCTTCTAACTTAACTTCTTTTCTTTTCTAAAAACTAAGAAGAAAGACTTTAACCTGATCTAGTAAAACTAAGAAAGACTTACAAAATGCTTCTATCACAATCCTTCTTTATAGATCATGACTCGCATAACCACTTATTATAGCGGTAGTATTGAGCAACCTAACACGTTCTTATTCTTCATTTCTAAACTTTACATTTTCTGTGCAGGTTCAGACTCAATCAATAGTTTTAGAACATTATATATATAACAAGGAAACTAGGTTTGTTCGACCTTTTTAGCTGAACAACATGTATCTGATTGGTTGTAAACTGCCAATTAAATATGTAACTGTTCTGCTATTTACTGCTGAATAGATACATGTTTGTTCGGCTGTAAAAGGCCAAACATTTAAAGTTCTTTTCTGTCGATTATGGTCAAACAATACTTAAACTGATCGACCGAACAGATCACAAATACTTAAAAAAACAAAAAAAAATGAAAATTACTCACTTCGATTGCGACGACGTTGAGTGTGAGGCGGCTGCCAAGGCAGCAACGAGAGCGGGGAGGAGTGCGAGTAGGGTAATGAGGGTGAGGCGGGATGCGTGGTCGAGGTGGGGCAGTGATGAGATCGAGCAGACGAGGGCAAGGCAGGGTTCGTGGCAACTTGTGCGGCTTCAAAGCGGCGGCGACTGCGGGGTCCGAGGCGATGATGGGTTGCGATGAGGACGACGACAATAACGACAAGGTTTGCAGCGAATGGGTTCGATTTTTGAGTAAGAGTAGTTTTGAGAGGGGGATTCAATTGAGTAAGGATAGAATCAGGATTTTGAAGAATATTTTTTAAGTTAAGGTGTGTTAAGATTGTAAGGGTATTTTGCGTAATTGAGGGTACTAATTTAGGAGTGCAGATAAAGGCACACACCAATGTGCTTAAGGCACCCACCCAAAACTCAAAAATGTTGGTTAACTGTTATACCCTTAGTTGAAAATGTAATCACCTAGAGGGGGTGAATAGGTGACTAGCTAATCTAATGGTCAATTAATGCGGAATTAAAACTATTTATGTAAATTAAAAACTTCTTAAGCTAAACACCAAGTATAACAGAAGAGTGTAGCCGGATTCCCCGTGAAGGACTCTGGACTAACTCCTCAAGATTCCTCTAGATAAGAGTTGAGGTGCCACTTTGGCTCTCTTGGTTGAATACAAGTGTTAGCAAACAATCCCTAAGCATATAACAATTTAAGCACAATATATCAAGCATATAAAGATAAAGACAATATAAGCATTCAAGATATAAAAACAAGTAAGAGAGAGAGAGAGCAATCATAAACACGGGAGAATTGTTTCGAGGTTCGAGCACACTTGCTCTACGTCCCCGCCTTCAACACTATCAAGGATTTTCACTATAATCGATCCCACAGGATCACTCTGTGCCGCAACACTTACAAGGAGTTCCCACTAGAACTCTTGGACTCTCTAGTCCCTTCACTCGTTCCCGCAAGAACAACACACCACAAGCACGCAAGCTTGCCGAAGCTGCACCTCTACAAAAAGCTCTCACTCGAACTCGAAACAATCGCGAACACACAAGTCCGCCTTCTCAAAGCAAAGATGAAGTCTTTGGTGACCACAACACTTTGATCACCTAAAAACAATCTCACAACAACTCTCCTATAGGGTGGATATATCAATAGAAAACTCAAGTGTTTGTGAGAAAACTTGGATTGAATGTGGTGGTGAAAACTCAAGAAAATCACTTTTGAAAAACTCTTGATAAACTCTTCTTTTGAATGGAAGTATTTGGCTCTTAAAGAAGTGGAGAAAACCTCTTAATAGAGTAGGGAAAAACTGGTGCAAAACCCCACTTAAAATCTTGTTCAAAACAGTCCATAAGAGCCCCCTTTTATAGGCTAGGAAAAACTAGCCGTTAGGGGCAAAACTACAGCCTGGACGGCTGTCGGTCGACCGCCCGGTCGACCGGCCCAGTCGACCGTGGCCTGGAAACAGAGAGCAGAGCTCTCTGCTAGTCGATCGCCCGGTCGACTGGGGCTTTCCAGAGAGCACAGCTCTCTGGACTGTCGACCGGGTCGGTCGACCGGCCCTCCAGCCAAACTAGGCGTGCACGTTGGTCGACCGACTCGATCGACCGACTCCTGGCTCTGTCGACCGTCCCGGTCGACCGGCAGAAGCCAGAAACAGGGATTATGGGTATTGAAAACTTGGCTTTTGACTTAAAATAAAATCCCATAAAATCTCTAAAAATCTACAAAAATAGTTTCAGTATTATACTTTGATATACAAACATGATCGAATAAAAATCTAAACATGTTACAAACATTTTGAACTATTTTGTAACTTAGAAATTTTGGCATAAAACAAAATCTGTATTTTTCCAAATAGATTTTTTTCAAAACTTCTCCAAATACAAAAACAAGATATTTTAAATACTTTTAAAGCATGGTGTGTATGGATATGATCCACTACACATAAATGATGAAATATCTATGTTTTTGACAATAAGCACTAACAATGGTTTTGGTTAAAGACATGTATACTTTGAATTCCAAAAATCAAACTGGTATTTTTCCAAAATGAAAATACTTTTGTATTTTACTAAAATGAAAATTATTTTATGAAAACTCATCTAAATCTTGTGTGTGAGTGTATATGATATACTTGAGCAATCCACGAACTATTTTATCTTTTACATTTTATCTAAAAATAAAATCTTAACAAAACAAACCTAGACTAAGTCTTCTCAAGTCTTCACTTGAAGCCTTCTCCTCCTTCTTAACATGGTCCAAACTTGATCCACAGAGCTAGACTCCTCTTGAGTACTTGATGTGATCTTGATGTATAAGCTCTTGAATCAAACCGTGCTAGTTCCAAAATAAGACTTTAAATCTTTTGTTGAAGCTAAACACCTACTAAGATCTTGATCACAAATCTGAGACTAATTAAACACAAGATCATTAGTACTATAACTACATGAGTTAATCATCATTAAAACTAGAGTGATGGGCCTTTGGGCCAACAATCTCCCCCTTTTTGATGATGACAAAACTCATGGAGTTATATATGCATGGATTAAAGTTAAGCTTCATAGAAGCTCTCCCTTAACTGATGCATAACAATAAACAATAAGATATGACAATGAAGTACATGAAACTAAACAAACATATATGCATTAATAAGGTGAGAGACAAAATATAAATCCAAAGTCCTTTTTCCAAAAACTTTTCTCCCCTTTTTTGTTTAAACTTTCAAAAATATTCTCCCATTTTGTAAAACATAAGATGCATAAACTCAATATATGCAAGAACTCAAATATGCATATATCGAAAAGTCACCTAGAGGGGGGTGAATAGGTGATGAAGCTAATCTATGAACTAAATGCGGAATTTAAAAACTTAATGCAAATTACACTCAAGTGTGATCAACAAATGATGCACACACAACCGAGCCAAGCAAATATGAATGCACAATATAAATAATTGCAAGGCACAAAGTAAAGAGAGAGATAGAGAGAGAGTCAATGGATCAAGCGCAAACAACAAGATGTGTTTCGAGGTTCGAGCACCCAGCTCTACATCCCCGCCTTCAACACACGAAGGATTTCTAATCTACTAGCTAGTCCACAAAGAACTCTCACAAGGAGTACCCAACTCCTCTCTTTACAATCACAACCTCCTCCTTGAGGCAAGCTCCAATCCAACAAAACAATCACCTCACACCTTGAGGGATTTAGCACAAAGCAAACAAGGTTCACCTCACAACTTGAGGGATACAACCCAAGGCACAAAACCAAACAAAGATTGGGTTTTCAACTTGGTGGTTCAACAAGCAACCACAAACAATTTCTTTTCCCACACAAATATCCTATAGAATGAGATAGTAGATGTAGCTCAAGTGTAGAGAAAACCAAAGGAATGAAAATCAAAATCACAAAGAAAAATCCTTGGGAAAAACTGAAACAAAGATAGAGAAGTTCAATCAAAATCTTTTCCCAAAAGCCCTTTCTTTGATTTTCCAAACCCTAGCAAAAACACCAAATAGATTGTTCAATTCAAGTCCAAAAACTTCTTTTGATTGCAGCAAAAACACCAGAGAGTATGGAAAAATTCGCACAAAAATTCTTAGAGAAAAACTCTTGCAAATGGGGTATTTATAGGCAAATCTAGAAACTAGCCGTTGGCAGCAGTTTTTGCCAAAATAACCCTGCCGGTCGACCGGGCCGGTCGACCGTCCAACAGACAATTTTTGCCCGTTGGCTGCTACCGGTCGACCGCCCCGGTCGACCCAAACAAACAGAGAGCTCTGCTCTCATCCCGGTCGACCGGTACGGTCGACCGTCTCTGTCTGCCAAACGTGCACAGTTTTGTGCACGTCGGTCGACCGACCCGGTCGACCGACTTCAGGTCAAGTCGACTTGTTCAGAGAATAAGTCGACTGATTGAAGTCTGGAACAGAAAACAGGTCAGAAAAACAGTTTAAAAATATTGTTAAAAAATCTTTTAACACTTCTAAAAATCACCAAAAATAGTTTTATCATTTTGCATTGATACATAAACATGTGGTAAAAAGTTTAGCTCAAATATCAATCAATATGAACTATTTTTGTGTCTTATCATTTTTACCAAAAACCAAAAACTGTATTTTCTAAAACTTGGATTTTGAATAGAAAATACGTTTTGTCCAAAACTATTCCAAATACAAAAACATGATATTTAAATACTTTGAAGCATGATGCATATGGATAGAAATCCAATATACATGAAACATATATATATATATCATAGTTTTTGTCCTTAATTCCAAAATTAAGTTTTGTTAAAACACAAAACCTAAAACACATGAAATAGGTATATCAAAGTAAGTTTGTCTAAGAGTTGAAGCATGCATGTATATAGAACAAATCATATATGCATTAAACCATGTAAACTTGTTTTGATATAATATCTATTCATGCAAACCAAGATCGGTTAAACCAAAAACCGAAAACCAAAAACATGAAACGTATGTGTTGTGAACTTGAGCTTATCATACTATTCTAATCTTTACAATTTGGATCTAAACACAAAACTAAACTATGGTACCGATGTCTTCTTGTAGAGCGCAATCTCCAAGTCGACTCGATCCAAAACTCTTTGATCCACCGAGCAAGTGCTATATATGATCTTTGACGCTCGGGCTCTTGAATCAACATGTGAAAGATGTGTGGAAGCTTTCACCAACTAATATCTTGATTAATGATCTGAAACTTAAACATCACAAGATAATTAGTACACATAACTACATGAGTTAATCATCATCAAAACTAGAGTGGAAGGCCTTTGGGCCAACAATCTCCCCCTTTTTTATGATGACAAAACTCATGGAGTTATATATGCATGGATTAAAGTTAAGCTTCAAAGAAGCTCCCCCTTAACTCATGCATAGGATAAACAACTAATAAATGGCTTTAGATACCAATGAAATATAAACCATAAACATATTCTAGATACCAATTAGCAAAACAAATAAACATGCTCTTGATACCAATGAAAATCTTTAAAAAGTAAACATACTCTTGATACCAATTAAACTAAACATAACATGCTCTAGATACCAATTAAACACAATATATGCAAAACAAAACTCATGATCTCTTTTACAAGCTCTTGATACCAAAACTAAACATGTTCTTTTAAATAATGCTTTTGATACCAATATAAACTTAATATAAAAAAAACATAAAACATGCATACAAACATGCATATAAACTCAAATTCTTCTCTGATCCATATAAACATGCATATAAACTCAAATTCTTCTCCCCCTTTTTGTCAATCATCAACAAAGGGGTTAAAAACAAAACAAACGGATTTAAAAGAAATTCTTCTTTCCCTTAAAAACAAAACTCATAAAAACATGTTCTTTTTATATTCAAAACAAGGAATCAATCAAGGGATGCTCTTCCCTTTTTGTCTAAACTCAAATATGATACCAATTAAACAATGTGTCAATGAAGTGCATTTTGATACCAATTTAAAAAGTGAAACTATACCAATTTGAAAAAACAAAAATCTTGATACCAATTGATAAGTAAAACAATCAACATACCAATTGTAAATAAACAATCTTGATATCAATTGAAATTAAACATAACAAATTTTGAATTTCTAAACATAAATGTTGATATCAATTGAAAATAAACATAGATCTTTAATACCAAAGTATTAAACATATAAACACATATGATTTTGACACCAATTGAAATTATTATTTTCTTAGGTATATAAACAAATATGATTTTGATACAATTGCAACTATTGCCAATGAAATTATTATACACTATCATAAAGTAAGGGAGTGGAATACTAAATACCAATTGAAAGATGAAAATACAAGATTTTCTCCCCCTTTATGAAATACCAATAAAAACTATGATAAGGCTTGAAATAAGATACCAATTGAAAACTAAATCAATTGAAACAAAGTTGAAGCTCAAGCTTATCATTATAAACAAGATTTGTGCTTAAGGATATAGGGATATAATAAGCACAAATAAAACATATATATGTATGAAAAGATCAATACCAAACGAAATTGATATCTTTGAAATGCAAGCATACATACATAAAAATATATGAGTATATAAGAAATGTCAAGATTGATACCAATTGAAAGAATTCAATGATACCAAATGAAACAATCAATAAGATTAAGTGTATATCTCATATTCCTACCACCCATTTCATGTTCAAGTTTACTATGATTATCACTATAAAGCTTACATGAGCATGATCTCCCATCCAACCACCCTTTGATGGTAGGGGTTTTCAAAAATAGTTTACAAAATATAGTATGTTTGAAAACTACTACCAAGGAAGAATATCACAACTAGTTATATGATTCAACTAGTACGAGATTCTTCAAATAAGGAATAAAAATATTTCTCATGAAGACACATGTAAACCACATGGCACTAAAACACTCAAAATCCATATAGTACAATTTGTACTCATGAAAGCTAAGTCATGAGAAAACATTAAATAAGGTGAGTGTATAAGTGTTGTGAGAAACATATCAACATGAAAATGGACAATCAAGCTCAATATTGAAAACATGAAATTTATCTAGGATGTGAAATCACCAATAGAAAACAAAAAAAAAAAAAACATGAACTTCATCATACATGTGAAATCACCTAGCAAACATGAAATTCATCCAAACGATTTAAACTTCAAGGCATATGTATGTCATTACAAACTAAAGTATACATACATATCCTAAACACAATGAGTCCACAAAAGTATATGCATGAAGGCACGTGGCTCAAGGATGTATATGTATAAATGATAGTTTGGACAAGATGGACATATACATGAAGTTAAAACAAAGTATGTAAAATGATGAATACAAGTCAAATGCAAGAATCATCAAAACTAGACTATACTAGCACATCAAGTGAATACAAATGAGCGTTCAAGCACAAACATATATAATGGTCTATTTGTAGCTCACTAGTTGTACAAGTATAAATCTTAGTCTTAATGAAAACTATCATTCAAGCAAGTAGTCAAAACATGAAGCATAAACAGGGATACAAATCAACATGAAAATCATAATAATCAAAAACATGAATTATTAAAACAAAAAGTCATAGTCAACCATATGATTAGCATGACAAAGACATGTGCATTAGATCTATGATTAACATGATAGCTAAAACATAAAGAGAACACAAAATATGGGTCCATACTAAACATGGGTGATCTCAAAAGCTATACATGCATGTCAAGGGTCTAATAAACATGGCATTCAACATACTAAACAAAACATGAGTTATCAAAACAAAACATCATAAACATCCATATGATCATTATGTATATGCATGTACATTAGATATAGGGCATACATGTTAGTTTAAACATGGTGAGAACACTAAATATAGATCCATATGAAACATGGGTGCTCAAGTAACTAAACATGTATAACACTAATCTAATCAACATGACATAAGCATAATGAACAATAAAACATGGCATGCTATAAATAGATGAATATGAAAAGCATGCAATTAAAAATGGGAGTTAGAGAATGATACCAAATCCGATGAAGGTGCATCTCTAGTTCTCCAAACCACGGTGGTCCTCCCACCAAATCTCCTTGAGAGTGAAGCATCCAAATGGTCCTCTTTTAAGCTTAGAACGCATCCACCTCAAGGCACCAATACTCTCACGTGATGCGAGAGCTCCCACCTACATCAAAAGTCAAAGAGGTGGTTTTTGGTACCCATTTTCTTTTGGGTCCATAGGGGTTAGTTTCTTTTCTAACCCAAACAAGATTAGTTGCTAAATTTTCATGATAAACACGATCATAATAAAATCTAGCAAGGTGGCCTTTTCGACCACAATGTGTACAAGTGTACACATGAGCATACATGTTATGGTTGTGTCCGTGAAAAGCATGTGTATGCCGTGTAGGGTGTGCATGCAAAGATGGACCTTGTTTCTTGCGAACCAAGGTTTCCAATCGTGAATGATTCAATGTGCATTGGCTCAAAGTGGAGCCCAAACATTCAACACTTTTCTTCAAAATATGTATGTCATTTTCAATGCTTGAAGATAAAGTGGAGCATGCAATAGGTGTGCAAGAACTAGAAGCTACACTAGCATGGCACACATGAGAATCAATTTCAATTTTCAAAGATTCATTTTCCTTTAAAACCAAATCTAATTCTTTTGTAATTGAATCAATTTTATTTTTCAAAACAAGGTTATCTTTAAAAGTAAAATCCAATTTTGAAGATAAAATCTCATTGTGCTTCACAACATCATCACAATTATTTTTGCTTTTTAAAACTTCATTCTCATTATGGGCAAGGTCTAGTTGAGATCTTAGTGAGTCACGTTCACTAGTGATCTCTTCCTTTTCTTGCAAAACCAATTCAAAATTAGAACACAAATCCTTTAATTCATTTTTCAAAACAAGGTTGTCCTCTTTCAAAAGATTGTGTTTTTCCAATAAATTTTCAAGCTTTTGAGCAAGTTCCAAATTTAAAGTTTGAACTTCAAAACAACCATGGCAATAGGAACTAGAGCTATCATCTAATTGAGTGTCCGATTGTACCTCAAGGGAGTTTTTCCCTTGGACCATGAAGCAATGCTCTTCGGACTTTTCTCTCTTAGATCTCCTCATCTTGTTGATAATCCTTGGAAGCTCGGGAGACGTCAATAAGCTCCAAACTGCAAAAGCCGAATCATAACGATAAAAAATGGGTAAAAGATGTTCACTAAGAGATGCTCTAAGTGCTCTAAGTGCTAATGCATTAGCCTTTTTATGCTTGCTACTATTAGGGAATGATTCCATAGTGGAGGCTTGATAAACTAGATGTCCTAGTCTTTTCAAATGGCTACTCATATTGGCCTTCCAAACATCAAGTCTAATATGGTCAAACATAGGAGGGCTATCCATGAGAGCAAACTAAATGAGTGCAAATGAACAATGCAAATGAAGATTAGCAAGCCAAGATCTCACTCCTATGTGGTTAAACCTAAAATATCAGGAGCACTAGCTCTGATACCAATTGAAAAGTCACTTAGGGGGGTGAATAGGTGTGAAGCTAATCTATGAACTAAATGCGGAATTTAAAAACTTAATGCAAATTACACTCAAGTGTGATCAACAAATGATGCACACACAACCAAGCCAAGCAAATATGAATGCACAATATAAATAATTACAAGGCACAAAGTAAAGAGAGAGATAGAGAGAGAGTCAATGGATCAAGCGCAAACAACAAGATGTGTTTCGAGGTTCGAGCACCCAGCTCTACATCCCCGCCTTCGACACACGAAGGATTTCTAATCCACTAGCTAGTCCACAAAGAACTCTCACAAGGAGTACCCAACTCCTCTCTTTACAATCACAACCTCCTCCTTGAGGCAAGCTCCAATCCAACAAAACAATCACCTCACACCTTGAGGGATTTAGCACAAAGCAAATAAGGATCACCTCACAACTTGAGGGATACAACCCAAGGCACAAAGCCAAACAAAGATTGGGTTTTCAACTTGGTGGTTCAACAAGCAACCACAAACAATTTCTTTTCCCACACAAATATGCTATAGAATGAGATAGTTGATGTAGCTCAAGTGTGGAGAAAACCAAAGGAATGGAAATCAAAATCACAAAGAAAAATCCTTGGGAAAAACTGAAACAAAGATAGAGAAGTTCAATCAAAATCTTTTCCCAAAAGCCCTTTCTTTGATTTTCCAAACCCTAGCAAAAACACCAAATAGATTGTTCAATTCAAGTCCACAAACTTCTTTTGATTGCAGCAAAAACACCAGAGAGTATGGAAAAATTCGCACAAAATTCTTAGAGAAAAACTCTTGCAAATGGGGTATTTATAGGCAAATCTGGAAACTAGCCGTTGGCAGCAGTTTTTGTCAAAATAACCCTGCCGGTCGACCGGGCTGGTCGACCGTCCAACGGTCAATTTTTGCCCGTTGGCTGCTACCGGTCGACCGCCCCGGTCGACCCAAACAAACAGAGAGCTCTGCTCTCATCCCGGTCGACCGGTACGGTCGACCGTCTCTGTCTGCCAAACGTGCACAGTTTTGTGCACGTCGGTCGACCGACCCGGTCGACCGACTTCAGGTCAAGTCGACTTGTTCAGAGAATAAGTCGACTGATTGAAGTCTGGAACAGAAAACAGGTCAGAAAAACAGTTTAAAAATATTGTTAAAAAATCTTTTAACACTTCTAAAAATCACCAAAATAGTTTTATCATTTTGCATTGATACATAAACATGTGGTAAAAAGTTTAGCTCAAATATCAATCAATATGAACTATTTTTGTGTCTTATCATTTTTACCAAAAACTGTATTTTCTAAAACTTGGATTTTGAATAGAAAATACGTTTTGTCCAAAACTATTCCAAATACAAAAACATGATATTTAAACACTTTGAAGCATGATGCATATGGATAGAAATCCAATATACATGAAACATATATATATCATAGTTTTTGTCCTTAATTCCAAAATTAAGTTTTGTTAAAACACAAAACCTAAAACACATGAAATAGGTATATCAAAGTAAGTTTGTCTAAGAGTTGAAGCATGCATGTATATAGAACAAATCATATATACATTAAACCATGTAAACTTGTTTTGATATAATATCTATTCATGCAAACCAAGATCGGTTAAACCAAAAACCGAAAACCAAAAACATGAAACGTGTGTGTTGTGAACTTGAGCTTATCATACTATTCTAATCTTTACAATTTAGATCTAAACACAAAACTAAACTATGGTACCGATGTCTTCTTGTAGAGCGCAATCTCCAAGTCGACTCGATCCAAAACTCTTTGATCCACCGAGCAAGTGCTATATATGATCTTTGACGCTCGGGCTCTTGAATCAACATGTGAAAGATGTGTGGAAGCTTTCACCAACTAATATCTTGATTAATGATCTGAAACTTAAACATCACAAGATAATTAGTACACATAACTACATGAGTTAATCATCATCAAAACTAGAGTGGAAGGCCTTTGGGCCAACATATATATACTCAAAATCTTTCTTCCCCTTTTGTCAATCATCAACAAAGGGTTAAAGAAAACACAAAATAATGTTCTCCCCTTTTTATCCGAAACAAAAATCAACAAGGGGGTGAAATCAAATCAACCATTAAAGAGATATATGTGATATACATTCATGAAGAGGAAGACGCTAAGTTAATTTCCCTACATACATACATTACATGAAGAAGGGATGACAAGCCCTAACTCACATAACGCATATTATGCAATGCATAAAAGGAGATGTGAAACTCCCCCTACACACGTGTATCACATAAAGAAGAGTTGTCAAGCTCCTCAACATTAGATACACTCAACATGAATTTATATGTAGAAGAGATGTTAAGCTTCCCTTGCATATAGGCAATACATATCAAAACATTTTTAACACAAATTTTGAGATTTACTCAAGGTAATGAAACACATTTGAGATACCTTTGTAATAAACAATATTTTATGATTCTAATTGTAAATAAACAATACAAGTTTTGAATTCTTCATAAATCAACAAATCAAGATATCACAAGATATAGATACCATATGAAATAGGGAATTTGTGATACCAATTGAAATTGAAAATTGAAATCGAAACATTTTTACATTTTGATACCAATGAAAGAAAATATTTTGATACCAATTTAAATTGACATTAAATTTTGATACCAATGAAATACATGATAAATTGATACCAAGTAGGTAAAACATATTGATACCAAATGAAATTTAAACCCAATTGAAAATTGAAACATATTGATACCAATTGAGATATATGGATACCATTTGAAATAAATAAATACCAATTGAATTTTACTGTAAATTATGATATCAATACCAATTGAAATTTATTGTACATAAAAATACCAATTGAAAATAATGCATAAGCTTATAAAAAGTACCAATTGAGAAATCAATTGAAATCAAGATTTAATTCAAGCTTAGCATAAATATACTTTGTGCTTTAAATATGTAAATATCTTGCAACTCAAGCACAAACAAATCATATATATGTATGAAAAGAGAATACCAATAGAAATTGATATTATATAAAATGAAGCATACATATATATAAAACAAAATATAAGTATATACAAAAAAATATCAATTGAGATACCAATTGAAAATATGATGTAAATCAAGTATATAACTCATAATAAGCCACCCTTTTCATGCACAAAATAAAAGATTTTCAATAAGGCATACGAGGCATGGTCGCCCATCCGTCCGCCCTTATAGGGGTTGGTAGGGGTTTTCAAAAATTAGAGTTTGAAAATATTTTTACTGTGAAAATACTACCATATGAAGAATAAATAACTAGGTGAATTAATTTTGAAAAACTAGTTAAAGATCCTTCAAAACATGAAACCCAATCATATGTTTATCATGAAATATACTAAATATATAAAGGTTGACACTGAAATCTATAGGGCTAAAAAACAATCATGAAACAAAGTCATGAATAAAGAAATAAAGTGTGAGTGTACAAGAATCATGTAATAAAAGCATTTTCCATGAAGATAATTAATGAAGCTCAAAACAAATATCATTTAATCAAACAAGTGAAAAACATGAAAATTCATTTTTCATATAAAGATGAAAATCATAAAAATTCATTTTTCATCTAAAAATAAACTTCTAGTTATATGTATGTTTTTGTCCAAAACTAATAATATGCATACATATCCCAAGCATAAAAAGAGTCCATAATATAAATTGCATGAAGGCAAATGACTCAAGGGGTATACATGTATATTTATTAGATTTGAATAAAAATTGCATATACATGACGCAAACCATACTCAAAAATAGGCAAAACAAGTATAAATGAGTGAATCATCAAAACTAGACTATACATGTGCATATAGTGAGTACAAATGAGCAATGAAGTGCAAACATATATGAATCAAATGTTGCTCACTACTTGTTCATGTATATACACAAGTTTTGACAAAAACTACATCTAAACAAGTATTCACCATATGAAATACAAAGTATGATTATTTTAACATAAAACTAAAACATGCTAAAAATTCAACAAATGTAAAGGCATGTAAAACTAAAATGGGAGTTTAGAAATAGTTACCAAACAAAGGAACTATACTCCAAATCTCCAAAACATGGTGGTTGTCCCACCAAACCTCCTTGATAGCGGTGCATCAAATGTATGTCCATCAAGTCCATGTGCATCCACCATGAAGGCACCAACTCTCTCACGTTTTGTGAGAGCCCGTACCTACATCAAATACAAAAGGTGAAAATTTTGGTACCCATTTTCTTTTGGGTCCACGACGGTTAACATTGTAAGGAACCTAAACATTCTTATTAGCAAAATTTAAAGAATTTATTCTATCATAATAAAATCTTACTAAATGGCCTTTGCGGCCGTAATGTGTACACTTATACACTCTAGGATGCAAATGCGTGTGAGTATGATCATGGCGTGCAAAGCGTGCATATGCATGTTGTGGGTGATGTGCATGAACATGGGAAACTTGTTTCTTTGAAAACTAGGTTTCCAATTTTTTATGATTAAATGCACATTTGCTCAAAGTTGAGCTTAAACAATCTATTTTATTTTTCAAAAATTTAACTTCATTTTTATCAATAGTTGTGACATGAAAAACATGATCAACAAACTTTTTCTTTTTAGAAACATTTTCTTTTTCTTTTGAAATAACTTTTCTTTTTAAAGAGTTATTTTCTTGTAAAGCAACTTCTTTTTGTTTTTCCACAAAAATAATTTTATTTTTCAAAGAAGTGTTTCCTTCACAAAGATCATTCAATTTAGAAAGTAAGGAAACATTTTCATTTTTCAAACATTCATTTTCTTTTGAAATATTTTCAAATTTAGTTTGAAAAGAATCTTTTTCTTTTAACATGCAATCACATTTATTTTTCATGTTCTTGTTATCCTTCTTAAGCATGTCATATTTTTCTAGGAGTTGTTGACAAAAAGAAGCAAGTTCATTATAAGACATATCAACATCCTCTTCTAACTCGGATTCGGTATTTACCTCAATGGGGTTATCCCCTTGGACCATATAGCATACATTGGAAGCTTCACTTCCAATATCCGAGTCGCTTCCTGTATAATATTATTCTTCTTCGCCAAGGGAGATGATGGTGTTCCATACTACAAAAGCCGAGTCAAGATTAGCAACTCTACATGAATAATCATTATTTAGGGTACTCTTCAAAGCATGAATGGCTTTTGAGTTAGCCTCAATATACTTGCTATTATTAACATATGAATCTTTAGTGGTAGCAAGATAAACATGTATGCCTAGGCCTTTGAGGTACATAGACATCTTAACCTTCCAAGTTTGGATGTTAAGAATATCAAAGGTGGGAGGTGACATGAAATCCATGTGTGTGTACAAATATTGTGATTAGCTATAAAATGAGGATCTTTAACTCAAGGTTGTTAGACCCAAATCAAGAGCACTTGTCTCTGATACCAATTGTAATCAACTAGAGGGGGGTGAATATGTGACTAGCTATTCTAATGGTCAATTAATGCGGAATTAAAAATATTTATGCAAACTAAAACTTCTTAAGCTAAACACTAAGTATAACACAAGAGTGTAGCCGGATTCCCCGTGAAGGGCTCTGGACTAACTCCTTAAGATTCCTCTAGATAAGAGTCGAGGTGCCGCTTTGGCTCTCTTAGTTGAATACAAGTGTTAGCAAACAATCCCCAAGCATATAACAATTTAAGCACAATATATCAAGCATATAAAGATAAAGACAATATGAGCATGCAAGATATATAGACAAGTAAGAGATAGAGAGAGCAATCGCAAACATGGGAGAATTGTTTCGAGGTTCGAGCATACTTTATCTACGTCCTGGCCTTCAACACCAGAAGGATTTCTACTATAATCATCCCACCGGATCACTCGGCGCCGCAACACCTACAAGGAGTTCCCACTAGAACTCTTGGACTCTCTAGTCCCTTCACTCGTTCCCGCAAGAACTACACACCGCAAGCACGCAAGCTTGCCGAGGCCGCACCTCTACAAAGAGCTCTCACTCGAACTCGAAACAATCGCGAACACACAAGTCCGCCTTCTCAAAGCAAAGATGAAGTCTTTGGTGACCACAACACTTTGATCACCTAAAAACAATCTTACAACAACTCTCCTATAGGGTGGATATATCAATTGAAAGCTCAAGTGTTTGTGAGAAAACTTGGATTGAATGTGGTGGTGAAAAACTCAAGAAAATCACTTTTGAAAAACTCTTGATAAACTCTCCTTTTGAATGGAAGTATTTGGCTCTTAAACAAGTGGAGAAAACCTCTTAATAGAGTAGGAAAAACTGGTGCAAAAACTCACTTAAAATCTTATTCAAAATAGTGCATAAGAGCCCCCTTTTATAGGCCAGGAAAAACTAGCCGTTTGGGCAAAACTGCAGCCTGGACGGCTGTCGGTCGACCGGCCAACGGTCAGATTTCTGACCGTTGAGCCAGCGGTCGACCGTGGCCTGGAAATAGAGAGCAGAACTCTCTGCCGGTCGACCGCCCGGTCGATCGGGGCTTTCCAGAGAACAAAACTCTCTGGACGGTCGACCGGGTCGGTCGACCGGCCCTTCAGCCAAACTAGGCGTGCACGCTTATGTACGTCGGTCGATCGACTCGGTCGACCGACTCCTGGCTCGATCGACCGTCCCGGTCGACCGGCAGAAGCCAGAAACATAGATTATGGGTATTGAAAACTTGGATTTTTGACTTAAAATAAAATCCCATAAAATCTCTAAAAATCTACAAAAATAGTTTTCAGTATTATACTTTGATATACAAACATGTTTGAGTAAAAATCAAAACTTGTTACAAACATTTTGAACTATTTTTGTAACTTAGAAATTTTGGCATAAAACAAAATATGTATTTTTCTAAATAGATTTTTCCAAAACTTCTCCAAATACAAAAACAAGATATTTTAAATACTTTTAAAGCATAGTGTGTATGGATATGATCCACTACACATAAATGATGAAATATCTATGTTTTTGACAATATGCACTAAAAATGGTTTTGGTTAAAGATATGTATACTTTGAATTCTAAAAATCAAACCGGTATTTTTCCAAAATGAAAACACTTTTGTATTTTACTAAAATGAAAATTATTTTATGAAAACTCATCTAAATCTTGTGTGTGAGCGTATATGATATACTTGAGCAATCCATGAACTATTCTATCCTTTACATTTTATCTAAAAATAAAATCTTAACAAAATAAACCTAGACTGAAGTCTTCTCTTGAAGTCTTCTCCTCCTCCTTGACTCGGTCCAAACTTGATCCACAGAGCTAAACTTCTCTTGAGTACTTGATGTGATCTTGATGCATAAGCTCTTGAATCAAACCATGTTAGCTCCAAAACAAGACTTTAAATCCTTTGTTGAAGCTAAACACCTACTAAGATCTTGATCACAGATCTGAGACTAATTAAACACAAGATCATTAGTATTATAGCTACATAGTTAATCATCATCAAAACTAGAGTGATGGGCCTTTGGGCTAACAGAAAAAGACACAATTACCCTTCAAGTCTTCTAAAATTACAAATTTACAATCCTTCCAAATTGATGAAGGCACCAACCCAAATTGATGAAGGCACCCAACCAACACTCCTACTCCCTCATCCTCAACCACTTCCATTCCTCACCTCCAAAAGAACCCTAAAAAAATTCAACTTATCCTAGCCCTAAAAATTCACACACATTGCTAAGCAACCAACCACTTTCGAGTAGTACAATGCTGAAAACATGTGTTTTTAATCAATTAAAATCACTGTTTTTTTATTTTTTATCGGTTGGGTTCGCGTTATGTTCGGCCAATTTTGGCTGAATATAAAGCATTTGTTCAAATACTAATTTCCAAACAATAATACAATGTTCGGACTTCTCTCGTCAAACTAATGATTTTGTTCGATCAATTGAGGCCAAACAAATCTTATTTTTTCGGTTAGTTTAGATCGAGCAAAAAGAAAATGTTCGATTATAATTGGCTGAATAGAGACCTTGCAACTAATTTAACACTTTATCTTTTCTGATACAGGAACATCTTTCGACGAAGAGTGGGTGCTTGTTATTGCATGTGGTGTTCATGACCATTTGACAGCTAATTTAACAGTTTATCTTTTCTGATATAGGAACATCTAGAAGGACCGAATTTAAAAATGTTTCACAGTGGTTTTCGAACATCAACTGAAAATTGTATTACGCAAACGTATGAAACAAACATCTTCACATTAAATATTAACCAAACAAACATCTGAAACATACATATTTAATACAAATTGTATGACTGTTATAACATATTTAGTACACGATGTCTGACTATTAGAACATATTTAATACGCCATCTCCAGCTTTCAAAATGTTTGGATATTCCGGATGGTAGGGTTGTTTGGGCATCTATGCACTTAAGACAGTCAGAGTAGAGTCTAAACCATTAACTAAAGACCTTTACCATTCTGTTCATAACCTCTCTCTTGAGCTCTACACCAATGACATTCACTTCCTCATGGACCTTATGCAAGTACCCTCTTGATCGGGGGGAAATCGTGCACAAAAAATATCATTTTGAAATCACTAATTAAAGTGTGTGTGCTTTGGCTTCCTCGATACTTCCGTTATAGCATAAAGGCTAAACGGGTCGAATTCACAGGGAGAAAAAGCGATAGACGCTTTACCGATTGATTCACGTGTGTGTTAAATGTTCTTCAATGTTTTAAAAAATCAAAAGAAAAGAAAACAAAGAATGAGAAAAATACTGTGAAAATAAAGAAGTAGGAAACATAGAAGAGTTATTGTAAATTTTGTGTTTTTGAAACAAGATAAAAAGAAAGATAAAAAGAGATATAAGAAAACGCATGGTTACTAACTACTAATGGCTTCACTAACATGTAAACCTCTTAGTGATAGTTGCCTCACATGTATCATTGGCCATCACTAGTCTTTCTTTTCAAGAGCTTTACAAAATATGACCCATAAGATCACTTTCACATCCAAATCAACAAGTGCCAGCTACACTTAAATCATCAAAACTGAACTAGAGCAAGCATGAAATAAAGTAATGTTAGCTTTGTTAGAGAGTTAGATGTTAGAGTGTTAGAATCCATCATCATGAGTCATTAATGGCTCTTGCAAGAGCAAGACCAAATAGAGGCTATTAGATTCATGTAGAATATCAAGTAAAGAGTTAGCAAGTTAATAGTTAGTAGTTAGTTGCCTTGAGAGAAAATTAGCTAAACATGTAAAGAGTTAGAGAGAAGAACACCAATAAAGATAAGGAGAGAACCTTTTATAGAATGTCACCTTTCATTACAAGAACTATAACATTCATCCTATGCATCACTCTCTTCCCTCTTACATGATCTACAAAAGTGAAAAATATAAGAGAAGAAGAAGAAGAACAAAACTACCCTAAAGAGAAGAAATCTACTCTAAAAATCTCTCCTTTTCTTTGTCTGAAATTTCAGGGTATTTATAGGCCAAGAGGGGAACCCAGGGGGTGTCACAGGGCCGTGCGTCAAATCTTGACGCGCGGCTCCCTATGGCCGCGCGCGCCGCCACCTGTCACATCTTGTCGATATGTCCCCCTATCGGCTGTACCTCCTGGTTTCTATATATGTGCACCTGATTTTGACAGATCCTCCTTCCAAAGTCAATAGCTATTTTTGTAGGCTTTAAATCATCAAATAAATGAGATTTTTGGGCTTCTTCTTCATTCTACACCATGGACCTAGAACATACAAGAGAGGTGTTATTAACAGAATTTAATATTGAATAAATGTGAAGATGTTGTATGAAATATGCAATTTTAGAGACTAATCACCTCTCCATAACTGCATAAGCTCCATAAGGAAGTTGTAGCTGGTGTAGAGCTCAAGGGAGAGATTATAAACAGAAAGGTGGAGGTCTTTAGTTAATGTGTTGGGCTCTGCTCCTACCCCAATTATCTTGATCTCTTCTACGTGCTTCTTTGTGGCCTCTATAGTAAGAAATGTCTCGATTAACTCCGGAGTAAAGAAATGTCTCGGTCAACTCTTTCGACTCTTCTGGCTCTTCAACCTCGACTTTTCTTCACCCTTATCTATTTTGGGGAATGTTAGAAGAATCACCCCGTCTACGACGTAGGATGAACTCTTTCTAAAGACGTAGGACGAACTCTAGAAGTTCCTACATTGTCCATGTCTGTGTTAGAGAGTTTTTAAAACATTGTATATTACAGAAAAATGAGTCTGGTTGGCCCTATGTTACCAAACACGCTATGTATGTTTGGCAAGAAATAGCCGAACATACATAGTAATGTTCGGTCATATAGGACCGAACGTAATTATTATGTTCGACTCTAATAAGCTGAACACATCAATATTTTGATCTTATTTGACCGAACATTTATTAAAAAGTTCGGCCCTTTCAACCTAACAACTGTCGAACCCATGAAAAAACAATGAAAAAAATTGATTTAAAGCAATGGAATTTAATTTCTTTGAGTTCTTTCTAAATTTACAACACCAACTAACCCTAGATACAATCAAGCACCCACCATATTCAATATTTCTACAATTTTTCATCAAAAAACATGATTTTGAGGATTTAGTGTTGAAAGAGTACCTTGCTAAGAAATGGCCAATCCAAGCTCACCGGTGGCGGATTGGGTGGTGGGGGGTGGCGTGGAACTTCGGCGAACACTCCGCGAGGCTGGCAGGTGAGTGTTAGAGAGGAGGAGAGCAGTGCGAGAGAAGAGAGGGAGAGAGACTTAGAATTTTTTTTTTTTTTGGGGGGCGGGGGGGGGGGGGGGGTGGGTTGGGGTGATAAGGGTAGAATAAGAATTTTAAAAAAAAAAAAAAAAATTAAGTTGAGAAATGAGAGGGACAATTTGGAAATTCTAGTGTCTTTATCCTTTTGGATGGCTACCTTAATCAAATTACTGGGTGCCTTTATCCGCACTCCTAATTTAGTGGGTGCATTAATTTGTGGGCGTGTTTCGCACTTCTTTGTGTGTAAATAACCGCTAACAAAAATGGCACAAAGCGTCCTACTTCGATGAACAACATTTATTGCGCCTGAGTGCTCTCCTCCCCCAACCCCCTTCCTCATCACTACCGCCACCCTCCATTCACTGGATCCACTCGCCAGATCGCAATCAGGCTGGAGAGATCTTAGGCCAGGGGATGAGAACATGAAGGCCCGGGGATGGCGAGGGAAGGCGCGGGGGGAGAATGGGGGAGGAGGATATCGAGAGGCCTCTCCTACAAGAAGATCACCATCGCCGTCTGCTCTCTGAATCTCCTCGCCCTCAAATCCCTCCGCCTCTTTCTCGGATCCTCCCTCCCGATCGGTCCCCCCCTCTCTCAGGTTCTTCTCTCTCTTATCGGGTTTCGGGTCGATCTTTTCGACTGCCCCATTCGCCATTTTCATGGGTTTTTTGCTTTTCTATGGCAGTTGTTAAGCACACAGAAGAACAGATTAGGAGAATAGAGGCGGCGGTTCGGGTGCGGCTGGCCTCGGAGCCTGTGGAGCCTGTTAATTTGGTAAAGAACAATGATCATTTTTTTACTTGTTTTTTCTTAGTTTATGTCCAATTTTTTATTCCTATTTTTGGTGAAGAAATTGAGAAAGGAGTTGAGGGGAGAGATGAGGAGGAGATGGGAGTTGTCCGATTCTATGATGCAAGAGATGGCCAATGAGATATTGAGGAGGTCGAGAGGGCTGAATGAGACAGAAAAGCAAGGTCGGTGGGATTCTTTCTCATACTTAATTTCTCTGTATTTTGTTGGCTTCATTTTGTTTGCTGTTTCAGTGTTTTGCTTGGTTTTCCTTGTTTGTATATGTTTCCTTTGGTTTTCTCCTTGTTTGTATACGTTTACTAAAATTCTTCTTGATGATTGTTTGACAAAAAAACTTGATAGTCTTACATACAAAGTCTTAGTCTTACATACAAAGTCTTCAACGTATTCTTGTTAACTATGGTTGTCAAAATTAAAAGTTTACTTCGAAAATTCTTCCTTGGTTCTAGTAAAGATCAAAAAGACTGCCAATGACAGATTATCGAGGCTGGTGGGTTTCTTAAGGTGTTGATTTGCCTTTTGCCTTAGTGGGAACTTTCCATCGATTTTGATACTATAACTTTTGCTCTCTCTCTCATGCTTCTTTATACTTTGGTAGTCTGCCGTGTTGTATCCGTGTCTTGGGTCTGTGTCCATACTTCATGGACGTAAGTTAATGTAAGCAAATAAATGATATAAGAAATATTCTTTGAGAAGAGCAGAGGCAAGAGGTGAAGGAAAGTGGAAGTAATAGACATATGTTTTGTCAATGAGGAGCTTTTGTTGTTTATTTGATTATTAAATTAAATCAAATAAATGGCTTGAACCTATCATTAAATTAATAAGTGAGAGTTGCTTCATCCTTATTGATACCAGTTTCTTTGGGCTACATCCAGATTTTGAGAAAAAGAAATTGCAGTCTTTTATAAACCTATGCTATGGGTTATAAAAATCAAGTGTTGACATGCCCGATTAGTCCTTTGCTCTACTTCTTGCGGAGCAAAAGTTCATCAAATTTAGATCAACATGACAAGAAACCCAAAATCTTTTTTTTATCAGGCGATACATAGATTTGAACCGAGATGGGAGTTGTCCTATTCTATGATGCAAGAGATGGCCAATGAGATATTGAGGAGGTCGAGAGGAGATTTTGAGGAGGTCGAGAGGGCTGAATGAGATAGAACAGTGAGGTCGGTGGGATTCTTTTTCATACTTAATTTCTCTGTATTTTGTTGGTTTTATTTTTGTTTGTTGTTTTAGTGTATTGCTTGGTTTTCCTTGTTTTTATATGTTTCCTTTGGTTTTCTCCTTGTTTGTACATGTTTACTAAAATTCTTCTTGATGATTGTTTGACAAAAAACTTGATAGTCTTACATACAAAGTCTTCAACGTATTCTTGTTAACTATGGTTGTCAAAATCAAAAGTTTACTTTGAAAATTCTTCCTTGGTTCTAGTAAAGACCAAAAATATTGCCAATGACAGATATCGAGGTCGATGGGTTTCTTAAGGTGTTGATTTGCCTTCTGCCTTAGTGGGAACTTTCCAATGATTTTTGATACTCAACTTTTGCTCTCTCCTCTCTCTTTCTCATGCCTCTTAATACTTTGGTAATCTGCTGTGTTGTATTCATGTCTTGTGTCTGTGTCCATACTTCATAGAATTAAGTTAATATAAGAAAATAAATGATGCAAGAAATATTCTTTGGAAGAGAGGAGAGGAAAGAGGCGAAAGAAAGTGGAAGTAATAGACATATGGTTTGTCAATGAGGAGCTTTTGTTGTTTATTTGATTTTTCAATCAAATTGAATAAATGGTTTGAACCTATCATTAAATTAATAAGTGAGTTGCTTAACCTTATCGATAACGATTTCTTTGGGCTAACATACAGATTTTGAGAAAAGGAAATTACAATCTTGTATAAACCTATGCCATGGGTTATAAAAATCAAGTGTTGACATGCCTGATTAGTCCTTTGCTCTACTTTTTGCGGAGCAAAAGTTCATCAAATTTAGATCAACATGATAAGAAACCCAAATTCATTTTTTTAATCAGGCGACACCTAGATTTGAACCGAGATGCACCTTGCTTTATACAACCAAAACTAGTACATGTACATGTTAATGCATATGTATTTAGCAATGCAAAAAATCCTTGGCAGCCCTATAAGATTCATTCCACTTTCCAGATAGATCTATTTCTCTCTTATTAATCATCAAAAAAAGTGTCTTTAATGCACCATGCTCTAAGAGAAGCAACCTTCTACGTTCCCACTTTTTGTTCCATGTACTGAAGCGAACTGCATTCTTGGTGATCTTGATCTGACAAGTGTCCTTAATTAAAATATCGTATATAAATAGACACATCCGATACACGTCCTAGGTGTGTTCAAGAAGTGGGACATGTTTCAATTTGTCCGATATGGGTATAGCTTCATGATAGAGGTGTTCAAACCATATTTATATAGTTTTTATTGAAAAGAAAAATCAGATAGCACTAATGTCTAAAAATATTTCTGACAGATAATGTAAAATGACCTTATTATGTATTTGTTTAGTAGAGATAAATCTTGGCTTTTGCTCCCACGTCGCTTGACTAGATTGCACAAGTAGCTATCACTTTTGTTTGCTGCCACTTAGTAGTTCCTTTATCTTTTATTTTGATTAAACTGTCTTCGTCCAACGTTGGTTTTAATGATGGCTTGGATGACCATCATGATACAAATATTCTCAGTGTATGATGAACTGGTACAACTTCTTATTTGAGATAAACCCTTATAGAACTGAGTTTTCTCAGTTTTGACTAAATCCTGAACCACATCTTTTAGAAAATCATGTCAAGCCGGTTCAACCCTATGTTTTGTAGCCATACAATGTTGGTCATGGCAATTCTCCAAAATCGAGACATGATGATACTATTGTGCCTGCATGTGTGTTCATTTGAATAGATGCACATTTAACTTATTTAAGTTTATGTAGGTTTTTCACAAAAGAAGGAATCTATAATAGCAAAATGATTTGTAAAACAATGTAGTTTTTTGTCGAAAAGGGATATAACATACTTCATCTTATATTTTTAAGGTGAATAAACATTCACCACTTGATGTCTGCACTTTTTTTTTTCTACACAGATGGACACATATTTCTTAATAAGCCATGTTCCCAAGTTCTATATCCATATCCCTTAATAAGGCATGTTCTCATGTTCTGTATCCATATCCTATCCCTAATCTTTGCTTAAACTATAACTTAGATTCTCCCCAATCCAAATGACCTTAAAGCCTAAAGCTAAGTGCATCCTTGTTCTTGTTTTTTAACCCTAAACCGTTATCAAAATTCAAACATCTGTTCTAGTTTAATAACTATCTTGGATTGGCTTAGGAACATGTGGATTCTATTGGTATTACATTATATTGATCTGCCAAACAGTCATGTTGTTGATACCTAATCATCATGTTAATGGAAAGAATGGCATTTCATCATCAGTAGAGTGATAATCTATATATTCTATTTCTTTCTACCAAGGTTTAAAATTCAGCCGATACAAATACATATATATCATATCATAACATGTCGATGGGATCAAGTTGAACGTGATCAATACCACTGATGTTGGTTAACCAACAACAACTAATATAGGAGGAGGTCTGAGGTTTGACCGAAACTGAAACTCACTTTTTCTATTATCATCATTTAACAATTAACACTTTGAAAGACTACAACCTATGCCAAAAGCTGAAAATCAATATTTTTTAGATCCAGAATAGAAATTGAATCAATTAAAACAGAATTATTAATAGTGTTAAGTAGTTGTTTGGGTTCATCTCTTTATTATATTTAATCAAATTCAATATAATAAGCCATATCATATTGGATTAAGTTCTTTATCCTAGACTCATTGTAAACCCTTTTTATACTGGTTTTGACTCATAACTTGTGTTTCAACGCAATTACTAAATTTGATGAAATCTATTATTTTATATTAACTTGTTTGATATTACTAGAGCTCTCTAAGCATGTTTAATATAGGCTACCACCTATATTTCAAATAAAAAAATACAAAGCAATTTCTCTCAACATTTTAACTTCATTGATTGTTTGTGTAAAGATTAATAATTCCATATCTATTAGAACTTATTGGTGCATCAACTATTAGATTATACAAGTTTTGATCGAGATGATTTATGATAAATTAGTCAAAGAGAACGTGTCAAAAATTTCCAATTTTTGATACTAGTTTCATAATTTAAAAATATTTTTAATTTTTTAATCTGTTGATTATAAATCCGAAGCTGTTGAAACCACCGAAAATCATGATACTGATACCAAAAAAGGCAAACCGAAATTGCTACTGATAGCGCGATTTCAAACCTTGCTTTCTACTATTGCATGTCATTTATACGGCTACAAGAGATTTAGAAACTAAATTTTATATGTCAATTCCTCGTGTTTCAATCTTGCTATTTAAACATAAAAATTTTAAATAAAGAAATGTAAATTAATTAAGCTTAAAATTGAAGCCCTATTAATCAGTACTATCTCAATCTATGACTAGCCCAGCTCCACTTACGCCTTAACATAGATTCAGGTAGTTAAAAGGATATGTGACACAACACAGACTTGAAACTGAATTCTTGTTTCAGATCTATTCATTTACGAGTCTTAGGATTTGTCGAGAGAATTTTGTGATGAAAAGTTCTATGGGATTTCTTGGTGTTATGAAGGTGTAGGATTATGAAGCAGGCAATACTTATTTATTTGGAGAAAGCAGATCAAAAGGAGAAATGAATTGTGGTTGATTTCTTATATGAACTGTTTCTTGTTTTAAGGAAAAACATAGGTTTCGGGTTTGATTTTAGGTAGCAATGGTCTATGGACTGGTTTGAATAGACATGAAACTAGGGTTAACTAGATGAAGATTTGTGGATTTTAGGATTGATCCAGGTTTATTGACTGAAGTTAATTAGCAGATTGAGATGAGTTTAGGCCTTAATTTTCTTTTGTTTACCACCCACCCATCGCCCCCTGGCCTGCGTCCCTTTCACATTCTCTTCCTTTTCTTTTGGTAGCAAATGATTGTTGAGGTACTTAATCATTGGTATTTTTTCAAATTGAAAGACATGATTTTTTTTTTTTTTTAATTAACTTTTGCTTTATGATATAGCTATGATATAGTGGTAAGTAATCAAACCTGATCTTCTCAAGTTGTTCACCTACAAAGCTAGTTTTTTTTTTTTCACCATTTGCAAATCTTATCTGTTAGCACCCGTCATATACTGAAAAGTGCCCACTTCATATTGAATGACGATGTCTTCAGCATAATTGTCCATCTGAAGACTTGGTAAACTTTTGACAGCCAGGCATAAAGGTGGATTAAATTGGCAAATCAGTTCATCAAATTATTATTGATGATGGAGCATATCCCTCACCTCTTGGCTATATTGGCTTTCAAAAGAGTGCTTGTACATCAGTAAATGAAAGCATTTGTCATGGGATGCCTGCTTCACAGGAACTTGAGGTGAATCTTGCAGTGGGACCTAATTTCCTGTATTATCATTAATATTCCCCCCTTCCTTTATCATTACTCCATGTTGGTGCTTTTACACGGTCCGATACAGTTTGCAGGATGGTGATATCATCAATATTGACGTTACAGTCTACTTCAATGTAAGTTCATCAATCTTGTAGCAATATTTATATGCATTACCACTTGTATTATTTTTAGTCAATTGGTGTGTTTCATTTTCTGTTATCTTATTAATGCATTTAAATTACTTTCACAACCAACATCTAATGTGTTTTCTTCCATTTTCTATAATCATATTGATGCATCCGTATTACTTTCACAACCAATATCTAATGTTTTGATTAATGGCATGTTAACCAAATTTAAGTTCTAGACGTGTAAAAACCACACCGAACTTTTGTCCAAGCTCTCCCATGGTTGGTCCAATCAGTAAAGATATAAGATCTTAATTTTATAACAAACTGATGTGCATGTAGGAGCTTTTTAAGACCTTTGCACAGCAATTTTTTCTTGCGTTCAGAAATTTTTTTTAGGCCATAGATCTATGCAACTTGCTATTTTGGATTGTTCATTTGACAACTTGATGCATAGACAACAAAATTCAAAGGTATTAGAATATCTGATTTTTAGGCATTTTATATGTTGTAGACTATGATAAAAAAATAGAGTTGCAATTTGAATTTCTTGGTCCATGGATTTGAATGGGAAGGTGACACGATCCTAACTCCACAACTCCCTTGATCTAAGATACCTGCAAGATGAACAGGGTTAGCATGGGACCAGATCCCTCCGGCGACCCCCATCTGATGCCCATCAGATCTTGCTCACAAAGAGAATTGAACTTAAGGAGGAAAGAGTTACCTTTAGGGGTCGAGGGTCCCCCTATTTATAGGCAACCAAATCGGTTGGGCAACTGTCTTCTGGGAGAAGACTGGCCTGCTAGCTAGGACATGCAGTTAGTCAATTCGAGAGTTTGCTCGAAACCTTGGGTTTCAAGCCTGATCTTCGAATATGCTCCTTGCTAATAATCTTATACTCATCATATGCCCTTGCTTTTCTGCCCGACGTTGCCTCCAAAAAGACGGGACATACACGTCCCCTGTCATGTAACTGACCAATATTTCAAATACGCTTGACAACCAAAAAAAAATACCCCTTAAGGGTTTTCAAAGGCGTCGTCGCAAATCTAAATTAGTGTTGTTAAAGGCAATCGAGGCGCAGCACCTAAAGGCGCCGAGCGAAGCGAGGTGCGACCTTGCGCCTCGCAGCGTCGGTGAGGCGTGCTGGCCTCGCGCGAGGCGTGAGGTGCATGCCTAGTGGTGCCTGTTTTCTTGGCATAACCGGTCAAAACTCGCTGATGAAACGTGACCCGACCGGACTCGAGCGAAAGGGAGAGAGAGAGAGAAGAAAAAATACATGATCTCGAACTAGGGCACAACGCGGGGGGGGGGGGGGGGGTTGCAACAACGAAGTCGGGGAGGCCAGTGGGGACTCCGACACGATCGGGGAGGCCAGCTGGGAGGTCAACGAGGTCAGCAAGGTCGATCACCACCTCAATCGAAGCCTCATCGTCCTGAAATATAGCCCGATTTAGCCTCGTCGTGGTTAATCCAGCCTCATCGTGGTTAATCGAGCTCGACATCATCAATTGAGGCTCGTCGTGGTCAATCCAGTCTCATCTTGGTCAATCGAGGCTCGTCATGGTCAATCAAGGCATCGTTGTGGTCAATTGAAGCCTCACCGATGAAGATTGAGGGTTATCGTCGTCATCGATTTTCTTTAGAGAGGGGTAGCAGCCACAACATATCTCGTCCTCTCTTTACCCTAGCCCTATACCCCATTGACTTAAGTTTAAAACAATAAAACAAAAAAAAAAAAACATAGCACAGTCGAGACTAATACATACATATATATTTACACATAAAAAAATTGCGCCTCGTGGACATTGGGTTCTTTGCGTCTCGCATTGCGCCTTGCGCTTCGACAACACTGATTTAAATATTCGAATTTTGTGTCAAGCAATTCTTCCTTTGATTACTTTCCTTATCGTCCATTGGGTACAACTTGCATCTTTTTCTTCTAATGCAAATTTATAGAGGTCTTATTGAAGCTAATCATGTAACTTCTCTCATTCGATTTTTTGGAATTCCCTCACACGCGGACATTCGATCTCGCTTTGCGAAAGAAGCATCTAGATCAGGCTTTCCACTTCAATTCGCCTTGTATCATGATTCCTTTCGCTATGGTATGCAGATACCTTTTCCACCAGAAGTTATTGTGATTTTGAATTTATTATGGGTTAATCCATCCCAGCTTCGTCCTAATAGGGATATTTGATAGGTTTTCTTGGGTACGTTAGAATGCACCATCTTGATGTCTTACATCAAACCTTTCTCTGCCTATATTGGTTAGTGTCATATGTTCGCATGCTGATATTTGCTTCGAGTGTATTCGCTCTGCATCTGTGGTACTGTTGAACCAATGTGTCATGCTGACAATTTACTTCAATGTGTTTTATGTGCTCGTGAAACACTGGATTTTTGATTATGTGAACAACAACTTGATTATCACAGTATAATCTCGTAGGACGCTCCCAAGCTCAGTCAACAAGAGTCTGACCCAAACCAATTCACAAGTTATATTCAACATCGCACGATACTGTGACTCCGTACTAGATCGTGACACCACACTATGTTTCTTGCTTTTCCATGATACAAGATTTCCTCTAAGGAAAACGCAAAAGTCTGTGGTAGATCGCCTATCAATTGGTGAACCTACCTAATCAGCATCTGAGAAATCAACTTTAGTGTGTCCACAATCTGAATATAGAAGCCTTTTGCTATGAGCCTTCTTTAAATGCCTGAGAATCCGTACCATTGCATCCTAATGAGTTCTTGGTGATGAGATAAATTGACTTACAATACTTATAGCAAACACAATATCAGGTCTAGTTATTGTTAAGTAGTTCATTTTACCCACTAACTGATACCTTTCAAGTTCATCTAAGATCTCCCCCTGATCTTATAACAACTTGACATTAGCTTCCATGGGTGCATTAGCAGCTTTACACCCCAGCATACTTGCCTCAGAGAACATATCAAACACATATTTTCCCTGTGAAAAGGAAATTTCCTTCTGGACCTAGCTACTTCAATGCCTGAATTCTATGACTCTGAAAGAACAGCTCCACATAAGAAGTGGTAGGTATTCTCTAGTGACTTGACAGTGGAACTGCCAGTCACATCCAGTTGAGCCTTTGAAAACTCTGGACGAGTGCTCCTAAGAAAACGAGAACCATCAACTTGTTTTACCTCTCTTGCATCTCCTTCACATTAGCTGTGATAGCAAAAAACTCCTTGACCTCCTCGGAAAGATTGTTGAAGTCAGCATAGAACTGAGCTAATGTTTGACTTTCTTGTTTACTCCTAAATAGCTCCTGAATTACATTCTAGGCTCGACTTAGGTTGCTTCCTCCTGAATACAACCTGTCCAAATAAGTCCTTATCTCATTTACAGTCCGACAATGTAAAACTTGATCCTGCACACGTGGCTCCATGTTGTTCAAGATCTGTCCTAGAAGAATTGCATTGTCCTGCCTCAAAGTTTGCGTCTTTGGATCAGGGGGATTGCCAGCCAGGTGGTGATCCTTATTTCTCCCACTAAAATGTATCTCAACAACCCATTTTTATTGTAGAAAGTTGTCACCATTCAACTTCCTATTTTGCATTCTTTACAGACACAAAATTCAGAAACTACTGTATTCATCTCTTCTTTGGACTTAGTCATTACTCCAAAAACTCACAAAAACAATAAAAAAAATCCCAAATTACATAGATGCTCAAATCAGAAACCCAATCAAAGTTAATCTTCAATTCAAAACAACCATGGGCTTTTGCTGCTCATCCCTAAAGAAGAAACACAAAGAAAGTTTTTTTTATTTTATTTTTTATAACAATGCAGCCTTTTGGACTACTATTTTTTTTTTTCTGGAAATAGAAAACTCTCTCAAACTATAACAGAGGACAATTATGATATGAGATCCAAAAGAAGAGAAGAGGAAGAGATAGAAGAAGAACAATGTTAAGTCAGAGAGAAGAGGGAGAAAATAGAAGAAAAATAAGAGGAGAAGAAGATGATAGAAGAAGTCAGTGCAGGTCGAAGACGAAGTTGATTCGATTTCCGGTTCGACTTCGAGTCGGGACGCAGACAAAGATGGTAGTCAGTTCGATTTCGAGTTCAACTTCGAGTTGGGACAAAGATGAAGAGGGTCGGTTGATGGCAAGACGAGGTTGAAGTCAATTGAGATCTGGAGCGTGGCAAGGTCGAGGTGAGATCGGGTCGAAGTCGAAATGGGTTTGGGTTTAGGATGAAGTCGAAGTGGGTCGGGTCAAAAAGACAAGGTGGTTTTGAGATCGGGTCGGGGTTTCGATGGCGGCGAGGTGGTCAGGTTGAAACGAATTGGTCTTGTGAGTTGAGATCGCGGTGATGGGTTCTGGTGAAGACGAGGTTGCGAATCAAGTTGGTTGTCGGCTGTTGACGTTGGGAAGGTAAAGAAGAAAAGAGAAATTTAGTTAAAGAAGGGAGAAAGGAAGAAGATCAAAGATTCTCTGATAGTCTGATGCCATGATAGAAAAGATTTGGAGAAAGTTAGTTGGAGAGAGATCTCTCCTCTCAATTATATTATATAGATACGTGAAAGTCTAATCTTACTCCTATTCTTATATTACTTCTACTACAACTCATATACCACTCCTTATACAAATCATATTTCCTAACAAGATAAACCAATAAGCTTCAAATATCTTCTAGATCTTGTTTGCACTAACAACTTTTCCAAATAGATAGTCCCCACAACCATAACCGTTGGGTCTTACAAATTTTTATTACCTTGAAGTAACAATTTTGACAAATTCCAAAACACTAATTTGAATTTCAGAATTTCCGCTCAATGCTAGAGGATGATAACCTGAGCTAAGCTCAAGCGAGCAACAACTGCTTTTTGTTAAGCTCAATAACATAAACCTTATTAGAGTGGATGGATTTGATAGGAGTTCCGTCAGGTCCAAAACTTTCTTGTTTGAGTTTGAATCTCAGTCAAACCCTAATGAATTTGGATCTTCTAGGTCTTGAAAATAATGAGCTTGACCCTTCTTGGGCGAGTCTGATATGGTCATGTAGCTAAATAACACAAAAAAATCCAGCACCAAAGTCGATATTAAAGTCTAGACTCGATGGTGCAAAGTAAGCTGGTGTTGGTTCTATGCGGCAAACACTATTCCATTATGAGAAGCATGGTTTGAAATTTCAGTATCAGTATTGGTATCAACTGATAATTTTTCGTAACAAAATCAATGGTATCGGTCGTCAATATTGCAATATCGACTATATTGACAATATCAACCCCCATTTCTGTGGATATTATTGGGTTAAGATCGTATCGGGCACCTCAAACCTGATAAGATATTGCCGATATATATTGACCAATATTTGAAACCATGGTAAGAAGTATGAAATGCTATGCTAGGAATATCTTTAGTTTGCCAACATCACCTTGTGCCAAATAGGCAGTGATTTCGAAGATTTTGGGTCCAAATTAAATGTATATTATTTCTAGATCACATGCCTAACCCGTTGGTACCCACACTTGATTAGATTTCCATTTGATGGTTAAAGGAGTAGAGGAATGTTCTTTTCTCTTTCATTTTTTTCTTTTCTTTCTTTTTCTTTTGTCTTCTAGTCCTCTCTCTCCCCCCCCTCCTCCCTCCCTCCCTCTCTCTCTCTCTCTCTGTGTGTGTGTGTGTGTGTGTGTTTGGGGGGGAGGCCTAGCATTGAGTAGAATCAAGAGCTCAGCCGCAGCGATATATTAGAGAAGCGCCTTGAAATAAAGTAGTCATCTCTGGAAAAGCTTTAGGATAAAACATAGAAGTGTTTGACATTTTGAGGGGTGCTAGAGGATGGGTTTCAATCGTGTGCTTTAAAGGTACAAGACCTCTTAGGAGATATTATGAGATGTTGCATGCAACAAATACACACAACATGGTTGTGCACTAAGTTATGTTCATGGAATTTCCAGATTCAGCGTGACGTGATGTCAATTCGTAACAGTTGTTTAGGGAGAGACTTATTGTTGTAATAGGGAGGACATAAATGGGCATAATCACGGAATTGGATGACAAGCCTGCAGAAGGTGCTAATGTTGCACCTGACAAGGCCATGTTGCAAGGAAGATTGCGATGATTTGATGTGCTTGTAGAAGTAGAAATACTTATAAATGGTCAACAAGGTTAGCCTTTTGAATAGTTCTTCTAGCTTAAAGCCACACATACCCTTGACCAACTCATATTAACATGCTTAATGGAACAATATTTAAACTTAATAAAGGACCATGATAAGAAATGACTACATATGCATACACCACAAGCTTCAATAATTTGGCATGCAAGAGAATCCGAATTGTAAATGTTTGTAAATGCGTGCATATATACAAAACATTATGGTGAAGAATTCTAGGTTTTCAAACTCGAGAGAATCTTCAACTTTCAACTTTTCCCTCAGTTCATACGAAACGTGGAATTTTTTTGCTCCACCTGTAAGCATCAAATTCATTCCAATTAGTCAGCTTGCGAGTAGGAAAAATGTCGTGCCAGTGTTTATCCACATTAAAATTTATTTGATTAATTGTTTAGTATTACAATGCTATTTTGATCTGGCGCTATATGAAACCATTAAAGGGTCTCAGCTGAGAACTTTTTCCTTTGACTTTCAGACCTGCTATCATATTGAAGAAAATGATGAAAAATTGTCTAAAAAACAGCATTGCTAAAGCATTTGACAGAAGTTTGATATAAAAAGGTTGCCACTAAATGCAAGGTATTAGCAAAGTTCTTTATCTTTATTATTAGAAGTTGGCTTAAATTTTACAAAGGCAATGGATTTGAATTTCTTTATTTTTTATTTTTTTACTTTTTTCAAGTGGAATGGATTTAAACTATCCCTACATATATATGACCCTTATCTTTTTTTTTGAGAAAAATATAAGACCCTTATCTTACACTCGTCTTTGTTCTATTCAGAATGTAGGCTAAACTATTTCAAACTAGCATGAACTCTCCCTATATGAATAAGTATCTTATAGTGTTATTTGGCAGTTGAAAAGGACAAAGTTTCCTCTCTTACATTAAAACCCATTTGTTGGCTGATTAAACAACATATCTTGTACTTTGTGAGTCCATAAAATAAAAGAATGAAAAACAAAGGGCTGTAAAGAAATAATTCATAGATTCAGAATATAAGATGATATGCAGTGCCCTCGTGTTTCCATGTGGAACCTGTTTAAATCAAATAGATGGTGTGGGTATGAAACAGAGAATAGAATTATGTCCCTTTAGATCAGATTTATTTCATAACTTCCACATGGATGTAAGGGCATCCATATTTTACATCTTATTCTGTTCTAAAACATTTGAAAAAGTCTTCGACTGCTCTCTGATAATTGAAGCTGCTTCAAATTAGCTCTTGCTTCACTAACTAAATAATTTCATCTGCTCCTTACAATATATATCAGAACTGTGGCCTGCAATTTCTATTTAACTATTTTCATCAAATGAAGTATATTATAATTTCTTTCCAAAATCTATTAGTAGTAAACCCTAGTTTTTATGCAGAGTCCATGCTTGCACTGGGCAGTGTCAACCCAGTAATATGGCCTGATTACTAAACGGTAATAACAGTAGATGGAAGCTTGCTAGTGTAGTTTGAGCATACCCTATTTATAATGGAAAATTGGAATATATAAATACTTGTCAACATACAATTGAGTGCCTGGCAAAAGAAACATTATGCAACTTCATTCTGCTTCCCGAAAATGCTTGTAATAGTTGTGTTATTGCCTCATTGAGTGATCAAAAATGTAATTTATTCACTTCGTTGGGTTATTAATTTTGCATTAATTGTTATAATTTGGCTTCTAATCCCAAATACCCAATCAGGCTACATAGGTTGAATTGATGCCCTGGTCCATAAAATCCTCGGCAATAACTTTCCAACAGTGAATTTATGTAAGTTTTTCGTATTTATTTATCTTATTCTCTTATTTCTGTCCAAGCCTTTTTTTAACTTTTTTGTCATGTGTAATTTCCCAATGTTGTGTGTAGACTGTCTAAAAATCACTGAGGATAAGTCATCAGAGAGTGGAGTCTGTACTCCAGACGCGAGGTTAATCAGAGCCATTTATGCAAAGTCAAAACGCAGGGCTCAAAATCAGTGTCCCAGTTTCAATGCAATGGTCAAAACGCAGGGCTGAAAAGCCCGCATCTCCGCTTCACTACAGCGCCAAGACGCGTGGAGCGAAGTCCATGTCTCCGCTTCACTACAGCGCCAAGACGCGTGGAGCGAAGTCCGCGTCTTCGCTTCACTGCATTAGTCAAGACGTAGAGTTTGAAACCCGCGTCTCCGCTTCGCTGTATTGATTAAGACGCAGAGCTCGAAGCCCACGTCCCAGCATCATTGCAGTGCCAAGACGCAAGGTTCGAAGCCCACGTCTCAACATCACTACAATCTCAAGAGGCAGAGCCCGAAGCCCGCTTCTGGCAGAGTTCGAAGCCCCTGTCTAGCAAGGTTTGGAGTCGACATCCAACATGCAAGGCTCGAAACTCGCGTTTCAACTATGGAAGAGCCCTGCGTCTCAGTTGTAATTGCCTTCATTATCGAGACAGTTATCACCCACATAATGAGGGGAGTTAACCCCCATTATGGATGGTTTTTAGGAGACAGTTTTACCACTGTAAATAGCCCAGTTCGGTATTGAAGAGGGGTCAGATTTTTGGAAGAGGATTTTTGGTTGGATTCTCTTAGTCGGAGGAATACTTAAGAAAGAGTCTAACTTTTATAACAACTTGCTGATATAAGTTTGTTTTTGCCTTAAATCTCTTTGAGATTTCATTGGACAGGAGCTGCGCTATTCCGTCCATAGTCCGAAGAGAAGATTCTCAGAAGATAGTGACATTCACCCGATCAACGGAAAACAAGATTCACTTTCCACCGCTACATCAAGAACCCAACATTAAACATCTTCTCTCTCTTGTAAATCAATCTTTCATAGAGTCAAGGAAATTTTATTACGATTCTCCAAATTTTTCCCGAGCAAACAAGAGATGGCGACTCCGCTGGGGACTACTTTCTCTACTGATGAGCAAGTTGTGGCGCAAGGTGATGTCACCTTCATGGGAAAAATGGTCGAGTCACTTGTCGTGGAATTCGACCAGGCAACATATGAAGAGTTCTCTTCCGGCTCTAAGAGCCCTAGGGTGCGGCAGTACTGCAAGGTCTCCTCAGAGATCCGCTCTCAAGTCTCTTCAGAGACTTCTCCAAAGATGGCCTGCGCAAAGAGCTCCATCGTTGCCAGCATCATACGTAAGGCCCGCGTCAACGTCTCCCACGAGACCCACGAGGCCAACGTTGTTGAAGGCCGATTTAGCCTCGCCTTTCCTCTTCCTCAGCTCCAGGTTACCGGGGGTTCCCAATAACCCGTGAAGCGTAACTGGAATGCAGAACGTCGACAAAGGCGACACGCGCGTCAACTACAGACGTAAGAAGCTGGAACAACTATCTGTCCAGCAGATACAGAACGCGAGGCTCATGCTTGCATCTCTTCTGAGTTACGTCAGATGCACGAAGTCTGCGTTTGGAGACCAAAATGCAAAGCTCAAGAGGCTTGCGTTTCTGACGCGACGTTCAGCAACGCGAGGTCCGTTTCTTTTCTCAGATACGCGAGACCCGCGTCTTTACCACAGAACGTGGGACTCAGGGAGACCGCGTCTCCCAAGTGTCGCTAACCGAAGGCGACAATCAGCAACGCGAGGTCCGCGTCTCTTCTTAGCAGAGGCATGAGACCCGCGTTTCAAAGCCATAATGCGAGAACCGTGTTCGTTCTATAGAACGTGAGCTCCGCGTTTCTGAACCCTGCGTTTCAGATTTGCGATGCAAGGATGGCTTTCAGAAGCTGAAAAGCCCTTGAAAACTCGAGGCTAGTCCCTCCGATCCCCCTCCAAGGGATCTAAGGGATTATCTGACAAAGAAGAGGAGTGTCCATTAAATCGCTCCATCATGTTGCTGTGAACGGCTCACACAACAATGCTCTCTGAATGTCATTGCAGCTCACATGTAAGCAAGCAGTCGGTATTTAGACGATTAACGCCAACCTCTCGATCAGCCAAAAGGCGTCGTTCCCGCACAAAGAGAACCTTCTCCGATACAGAGTACCTCGAAGTCACTGAAAACATGGCAGGTCCAAGCACTACACCAAGCAGAAGTAAGGAAAAACAGCCAATAGTCAGCTCTGATGAGTCTGACGTTGAACCGGAAGGAGTGTACCGGCATACCCGCACTCAAACTGGCGTGGTAGCCCCAGTTGACTACAGTGCCCTAGCCCGGGGCATTGAAGTAAGTGAATCGCACTCTGCCATTGCGGAATCGCAGGCCTCGAACTCTTCTGTAGAGAAGGAAACCTTTGCGTATATGGCAAACACTCTTGAGGAGATGACCATGCGCTTTGAGTAGCAAGCCCACGCCCAGAGGAAACAACTCGATATGATTCGCGCCCAACAAGAATCTATCAACACCCTCAAGCAAATGCTTTCACAATTGCTTGAGGGCGTGAGAAAGCCGAAGCCCAAGACTCCTTCTAGGAAGTCTAAGGGCAAACGGAAGGAAGGGGAGAGCTCGTCTTCTGTACATACAGAGGAGGAGGAACAGTTCAACCCCGAGTCGTCCAAGTCTCCGTCCGAAGAGGGAGGTAATTCAGAGAATGGGAGCACTCATTCTAAAAGGATGAATAAACTGGAACGTCTTGAAGCCCTCACCAATCGGAAAGGCCTCCAAGAAGCAGGAGTGGTCTGGCCGTACCCAGCTGAGTGGGATCTTGTCCCGTACCCTCCTAAGTTCAAAGCTCCGACCCTATAGGCCTTCGACGGCAAAGGGTCACCGAACCAACACATTTACTAGTTCAAGTCCCAGACAGGGAACATAGTGGCAAATGATGCCATCTTGGCGCGTTTGTTCATCGACACTCTGAAGGGACTCGCCTTTAAATGGTTCATGAAACTGACAAAAGGCTCCATCAATAGCTAGGGTGATTTGGAGAAGCTTTTCCTTACACGCTTCTTCGAAGATGACTCGGAGGTTACCATGCCAACCCTCCTGGCAACAAGGCAACGAAAAGGAGAGTTGGTCAAAGCATTTTTGGAGAGATTCGGAATTTGGCACTTCAATGTCCTAACGGTATGACCTAGGCCATCCTAGTGGAAACATGCTGTCAAAATTTGCAGACCTCGCTCCTAGCTCAAATAGGAGTTGCTGAAAACCATACCTGGAAACAGTTAGTCCAGCAGGCGAACATGCAGAAGAGATTATCGCCAAGGTAAGGTAGAAAAAAACAAGCCCAGACCCGAAAAGACGATAAGGCGCACGTCAGAAGTCTCTTCCCAATAAAAAGGAAGGACACGTTGGCGATAGAGACAAAGTCTCCCACTAAACCTCAGTCGACCAGAGGGGGTAGTTCTTTAAGTCAGTCGCGCGCCAACAGGCAGTACTCTTTCAAAGACGAGCATGTCGATTCGTTGTTCAAGTTACTCAACAAGAGCAACAGATTAAAGCTTCCTGAAGCTAGACGTCCTGAGGAGGTCGACAAGACCGATATCCCAACTACTGCTTGTATTACAGGATGCTGGGGTACCCTACTAAGAGCTGTTATATTTTCAAAGACATCCTTCAAGTTTTGATTGATGCAGAGGTACCAGTGTAGAAGAAAGTGACAGCCAACATGACGTCATTTCTTCAGTTTGGGGTACAGGCTCCAACACCGGCCGGAGTAGTTCCCATCCCGAAAGTGGAACTAAGGGTACTCAATATAGACCCACATCACCAACATGAGAAAGGTGTTGTACCTGTTCCTACTCCTCAGGGAGAAATCATGTGGGTTTATCCCGACCTTGTGGAAGGCCAACAGTGGACTACTGTTACCAACAGGAAGTCTAAAGGCAAAGCAAAAGCTTCGCCTTGCAATGTGGTGTGTGCTTCTTCCCGAAAAGCAGAAACCGATATCCCCTCGCTAACCGACTTGGAGGAGACAATTGTCCTTGTTGCAGAGCTGAATGCACCGCTCGTGGCCGAAACTCGTTCGGGTCAGTCTTGTTTGAAGAAGTACGACGAGATGGTGGCAAATCCACCTAAACTCACCTCAGAGCCAACCAGGCAATCCACGTAGCAACCCGTGGAGAAACAAAAAGAGATTCGGTATGCCAAGGCCCTCCTGAAGGACAAAGCAGCAGGAGCTTCAGCACCTTACCGCTTTGATTTTTTTGGCTCAACTGGCCAACATCCCGGCCAAGATCACCCTTTACGAGCTGCTGAGACCGTCAAAGTCAACAAGAGAAGCTCTGAGAGAAGCTTTAACTGATGATGATGTCTTCATGGCTCGGATTCTGGCTGAACCACAAGAGGAACATGAAGAAAACTGCCTCCACACCTCTCAACATGCCCCCTGCATAACCTTCACACCAGGCGACATGCAGGTTAAGGGGAAACATGATAGGTCACTGTACTTCACAGGGTATATTGGATCGTCTGAAATGAGCCGTATTCAGGTAGATCCAGGATCCGCGTTGAGCATTATGCCCTGCCGGGTCATGCAACACTTGGGGATCCCCACTCACCGATTGAACGTCACCCAAACTACCATTTATGGTTTTAACGCCAATGGTATGCGCCCAATGGAAATATTAAACTCAAATGTCAAATTGGGGACTTACGTGCTACGTTATAGACGCCGACACTTCGTATAATTTGCTGCTGGGACAACCGTGGATTCATCACAACTCCATCGTCCCCTCTACTCTCCATCAAGTCAGGAAATATATTGAAGGGGATGGAAAAGTCTGAATATTGATCGCCGAAAGGCATCCATTCAAGGGGTAGAAAACTACTTCACAGACTCCCTCCTATACCAAGATCCTATGGAAATGAACGAGAATCTCTAACCAGATGAACCAGACTCTGGTAATGAAGCTGATATTGAACCAGAGGTAGAAGAAGAATGTCTTTGGGAGCTGAACCCACTTGTAACGAGCATCAATAAGCTCGATGTCAATAACACCGCCAATGATGTAGGCTAGTGGTATATTAATGAAGAATTAGATTTGGCTTACCTTTCTGTGTTTCCTTCTGATTCCATGCCATTAGATACTAGTACCGATATAGGTGATGACCCCTGGTCGGCAATAGATGCCCTGACATCATTGCATGTACCGGTGAGGTCATCCTTCACGGCGTATCAAGGCGTCAGTGATGCGCAAGGATCTTTATTCATGGTCCCAGCAAGACGCAAAGGCTAAAGACCGATCATTTTCGGAAGAGTCGAGTCCAAATTAATAACTCACGAAGACTCAGAAAGCGAGAACGAACCCCCTCAATTCTCTTATTATGAGCCAAATGTACTCAGAATGATGGAGAACATGGGGTATAACCTAACAAGTGGTCATGGCTTGAACTTTGGTAAAGGAAGAAGAACACTGCTTCGATCCTTCATTCCAAAAAGGAAATTCCCTGATTATTATCATCGAACTCGTAGGGGGTTGGACTATGTGTCAACTCCAATCCCGTCAGCCTCTGAGTCTGAAGAGTCATTATGCCATAATCACTCGTCAGGCACGTCATTGTGGGAGTCAGATATCAGTGTCAGCAACATTTTCAAGCAACTTTTGGTAAACATGGTTTCAACGAGCCACCCAGAGAATGGAGATGAAGAAATGATCCAGTCGGATACAGATTCCTGAATCAAACACCTAAACACTCTCTGGGATATTCGCTTCGAGTAACGCGAACCACCCACAGAGGATAAGGCCGCCTAGATCAATCTAGGAGATGAGGCTAACCCTAAGCTCATTTTTATAAGCGAAAGCTTATCATCCTCTGAGAAGTAAGTTCTAATATCTCTTGGGCGGGAGTATATAGATATTTTCGCTTAGAATTACGAGGATATACTTGGGCTTGATCCTCAAGTGGCTATGCATCGCCTCAACATCAATCCGGATGCGAAACATGTCAAGCAACAACAACGGTTCTGTCCAGAAATAATAGAAGCAATCCAGTCGGAAGTCAAGAAGCTTATAGACTCCGGTTTCATCAGGGAGGAATATCACCCTGATTGGGTAGCCAATATCGTCCCTGTCACCAAGAAGAATGGGAAGATCCGAGTTTGTATTGACTTCCGTCATCTAAATGAGGCGTGTCCTAAAGATGAGTTCCCTTTCCAATCACAGATATCGTGATCGACAACACATGTGGGTTCGAACGGATGTCTTTCATAGACGGATTCTCGGGAGACAATCAAATTAAAATGTACCCGGATGTTGAGAAGCATCCATCTTTCAGAACGCCACTGGGGGTATATTGTTATACTGTCATGCCTTTTGGATTGAAGAATGCGGAGGCAACATACCAGAGAGGTATGAATGTAATTTTCCACGAGCATATACGCAAAACAGTGGAATGCTATGTGGATGACATTGCAGTAAAAAGCCGTGACAAAGGCGATCACATAGCAGAACAGAAGACAATATTCGATATCATGCGGGCGCATCAGTTGAAGATGAATCCCACCAAATCCTTCCTGGGGGTAGCCAGTGGTAAATTCCTAGGGTTTGTTATTACATCCAAAGGAATCCACCTCGACCCAGAGAAAGTCCGTGCTGTCCATGAGATGCAACCTCCAAGCAATCTCAGAGATTTTAGAGGATTGCAAGGGCGATTAGCATATATACGAAGGTTTATCTCAAATCTCTCAGGACGATGCCAACCCTTCACCAAATTAATGAAGAAGGGTGTTTCATTCATTTGGGACGATACTTGCCAACAAGCGTTGGAGGAAATCAAGCGGTACCTCACGCAACCGCATGTCCTTATAGCTCTGATGTTAGGAAAACCTTTCCTGATATATGTAAGAGCGATGGATCATTTTTTAGGAACTTTACTAGCCCAGAATAATGATTGAGAGCAATCTACTACCTGAGTAGAATTATGATCGGAGCTGAACATCGGTACAACCCGATCGAAAAAGAATGCTTGGCATTGGTGTTCGCCATCCAGAAGATGCGACACTATTTGGTGGGCCAAACCATACACGTAATATCAAAAGTCAATCCTTTAAGATTACTTATGACGAAGCTATCATCACTGAATGGTCGATGGGTGAAATGGGCCATGTTGCTCTCCTAATATGAGATGTAATTCCTGCCACAAAAAGCTGTGAAGGGACGGCGGTGGCAGATTTCTTGGCGGTGCATCCAGATCCAAGGGCGACCAAACTTTATGAGGATCTCTCAGATGTAGTCGCTGAAGTTTGCTTGACCCAGACGTTTTTGAAGGACAGGTGTGGCAACTTTTCTTCGATGGCACATCGAGAACATGCCCACGAGGAAATATCATAGCAGGAGTGGCGGGTAGTATTTGTCTCCCCACAGAACTACGTAATCCCTCGTGCATTTTCATTAACTGAGCCATGTTCCAATAACGTAGCAAAATACAATGCTCTCTTGATCGGGATGCAAATCGCCGATGAGATTGGCGTTAAAAATCTCGAAGCATACAGTGACTCAAAGCTCATCGTTAATCAAGTTCGCGGGAAGTACGAAGTCAGATATGAAGACTTAGTACCCTATCATAACGCAACTATCTACATGGCAGAGGTTCAGAACTTCTACATCGACCATGTACCTCGCCAACAAAATGCGCATGCATATGCACTGGCATCTCTCGCTGCTTTCTTGGCTCTTCCAGCTGAAGCAGCAGAGAAAATACTTGTCTACAGTCATGACTTATATTGTCCAAGATTCGTTTTTGAAGACTACCAAAAGCCGACATGAGACCTTCAAGTTAAAGAAACTCTAGAGACTTTAACAGGATCAGAGCTCAGGGATTGGTGATTCATGTACATTGACTGTGCACTGTACGTCATTTTGCCTGATGACCCTAAAGAGGCGGCTGCCATTAGAAGGAAAGCCTCTAAATTCTAGTACAGCACGATCACAAGAGCATTGTACTGCCGATCGCATGATGGAATCCTCCTCCGCTGCCTGTCCCACAAAGAGGCACAGAAAATACTCAAAGAAGTGCATGATGGTATGTGTGGAGCGCATCAACCTGGTCCAAAGCTTGGAGATCGACTCCGAAGACTGGGGTATTATGAAATCACCTAGAGGAGGGTGAATAGGTGACTAGCTAATTAATGGTGAATTAATGCGGAATTAAAACTATTTATGCAAACTAAAAACTATTATGCACAATACACCAAGTATAACACAAGAGTGTAGCCGGATTTCCCGTGAAGGGCTCTGGACTAACTCCTCAAGATTCCTCTAGATAAGAGTTGAGGTGCCGCTATGGCTCTCTTGGTTGAATACAAGTGTGAGCAAACAATCCCCAAGCATGTAACAATTAAGCACACAATATATCAAGCATATAAAGATAAGGGCAATAAGCATAAGCAAGATATAAAGACAAGTGAGAGATAGAGAGAGCAATCGCAAACACGGGAGAATTATTTCGAGGCTCGAACACCCTTTCTCTACGTCCCCGCCTTCAACACTATGAGGATTTTCACTATAAAACGATCCCACCGGATCACTCGGTGCTGCAACACCTACAAACGAGTTCACACTAGAACTCCTTTCGACTCTCTAGTCCCTTTCTTGTTCCCGCAAGAACAACACGCAAGCACGCAAGCTTGCCGAAGCCGCATCTCTACACCGAGCTCTCACTAGAACTGTAAACACCGTGAACTCGCAAGTCCCTCCTCAAAGTACAAGAAAGAACACTTTGGTGATCTAAAGACTTGGATCACCTAAAATCCTCTCACAACAAAGATCCCTATAGGATGATATAGCAATGGATAGCTCAGGTGTGTGTGTGAGAAAACTAGGATGGAATATGTGGTGAAAAACTCAAAGAATCACTTTTACAAAACACTCATGAAAAACTTCCTTTTGATTTGGAAATATTTGCTCTCAAGCAAGTGGAGAAAACCTCTACATTAGATAGGAAAAACTGACTTTGAAAGTCTCCAAAAATCTTGTCTAAAACAGCCCAAGGGAGCCCCATTTTATAGGCTAACAAAAACTAGCCGTTGGGGTCCAAATCAGCAGTCTGCACTGCTGTCGGTCGACCGCCCGATCGACCGCCAACGGTCGATTTTTCGACCGCTAGGAAGGCGGTCAACCGGCAGTCGACCGCCTTCAGGGCAATGGCCTAGCGGTCGATCGCCCGGTCGACCGGGCCATTTCCAAAGAGCAGACACTCTCTGGCGGTCGACCGGCCCTGGCCGTGCACGTCGGTCGACCGCCCGGTCGACCGACCTCTGGCTCGGTCGACCGTGCGGTCGACCGGCAGAAGCCAAAAACAGAATTTTTTGAGGATTAAAAACTTGTGATTTTTCCTTCAATAAAATCCCATAAATTCTCTAAAAATGTACAAAATTAAGTTCAGTAATATACTTTGATATACAAACATGTTTGAGTAAAAATCAAAACATGTTACAAACATTTTGAACTATTTTTGTGTTATGAAAATTTTGGCTTTAAACAAAATCCATATTTTTCCAAATTGATTTTTCTAAAACTTCTCCAAATACAAAAATAAGATATTTTAAACACTTTTAAAGCATAGAGTGTATGGATATGATCCACTACACATATATGATGAAATATCTATGTTTTTGACATTAAGCTCTAAAATAGTTTTAGTTAAAACACATGTTTATATATGAAACTCCAAAAATCAAAACGGCATTTTTCCAAAATGAAAACTCTTTTGTATTTTTCCAAAATGAAAACTCTTTTATAAAAACTCATCTAAATCTTGTGTGTGAGTGTATATGATACTTGAGCAATCCGCCAACTATTTTATCCTTTATATTTTATCTAAAAACAAAATCTTACTAAAAACATACCTAGACACAAGTTTTCTCTTGAAGGTCTTCACTTGAAGTCTTCTCCTTCTTAACTTGGTCCAAAACAAGATCCAATGAGCTAGACTCATCTTGAGTACTTGATGTGGTCTTGATGCATAAGCTCTTGAATCAACATGTGCTAGCTCCAAAACTTGACTTGAAATCTTTTGTTGAAGCTAAGCACCTACTAAGATCTTGATCACATATTTGAGACTAATAAACACAAGATCATTAGTATTATAACTACATGAGTTAATCATTATCAAAACTAGAGTGATGGGCCTTTGGGCCAACAATCTCCCCCTTTTTGATGATGACAAAACTCATGGAGTTATATATGCATGGATTAAAGTTAAGCTTCATAGAAGCTCCCCTTAACTCATGCATAACAATAAATAATAAGATATCCAATGAAGTACATGAAACTAAACAAATATATATGCATCAACAAGGTGAGAGAAACATACATAAATCAAAAGTTCTTTTTTTTTTAAAACAAACCTTCTCTCCCTTTTTGTTTAAACTTTCAAAATCATTCTTCCCATTTTGTAAAATAATAAGATGCATAAACTCAATATATGCAAACACTCAAATATGCATATATAAACTTATAAACTCAAAATCTTTCTCCCCCTTTTGTCAATCATCAACAAAAGGGTAAAATAAAACAAATCAAGAATAAGAATATATATGTGATATATATTCATGAAGAGGAAGACGCTAAGTTAGCTTTCCTGCACACATGCATTACATGAAGAAGGGATGACAAGCTCTAACTCACATAAAGCATAATATGCAATGCATAAGTGGAGATGTGAAGTTCCCCCTACACACGTGTATCACATAAAGAAGAGATGTCAAGCTCCTCAATATAAGATACACTCAACATGAATCTATATATAGAAGAGATGTTAAGCTCCCCTTACATATAGGCAATACATATCAAAACACAAATTTTTGATAATTACTTAAACAAATTTTGAGCTACCATTTGTACATAAACAAAATTTTAAGATACCAATTGTAAATAAACAATACAAATTTTGATTTTTTCTTAAATCAACAAATCAATTTGAGATATCACAAGATTTTGATACCATATGAAATAGAAAATTTGTGATATCAATTGAAATTGAAATACTTGTACATTTTGATACCAATGAAAGAAAATATTTTATATATACCAATTGAAATATATGGTAAATTTTGATACCAAATAGGTAAAACATATTGATACTAAAAGAAATTTAAACCCAATTAGAAATTGAAATATATTGATACCAATTGAAGTATATTGTAAAATTTGATATCAAATAAAAATACTGATTGAAAATAATGCATAAGCTTATTAAAGTACCATTGAGATACCAATTGAAAATCAAGATTAGCATAAACAAACTTTGTGCTTTAAACATGTAAATATATCGTAAATCAAGCACAAACACATCATGTATATGTATGAAAATGAAAATACCAATAGAAATTGATATTATTTGAAATTTAAAGCATACATATATAAAAATAAATTATGAGTATACAAAAAATATCAATTGTGATACCAATTGAAATATGATGTGAGTCAAGTGTATAACTCATAAAGATCCACCCTTTTCATGCACATGATAAAAGATATTTAATAAGGCTTACAAGGCATGGTCGTCCATCCATCCTCCCTTATAGGGGTTGATAGGGGTTTTTTGAAAAAAATAGGATTTGAAAATAGTTGTATTGTGAAAATACTACCAAATGAAGAATAAATAACTAGTTAAAATAATTTTTGAAAAACTAGTTAAAGATCCTTCAAAGCATAAAATCAAATCATATGTATCCATGAAGCATGCTAAAAACACAAGAATTGAAACTCGAAATTTATAAGGCTCAAAATATCTCATGAAAATAATTTCATGAGTAAACAAATAAAATGTGAGTGTACCATAATCATGTGAGTAGCATTTTCATGAAAGTAATCAATAAAGCTCAAAACATCAAACATATGAAAATCATGAAAATTTATTTTTCTTTTAAAATAAGACTTCAAGGAATAAGTATGATTTATCCAAAGCTAACATATACATACATATCCCAAACATAAAAGAGTCCAAAATAGAATATTGCATGAAAAACAAATGACTCAATGGTATACATGTATATTTATTAGTTTTAGACAAGCATAACATATACATGAAGCAAAATATGCACAAAAATAGGAAAACATGCATAAGTGAAGAAATCATCAAAACTAGGCTATACATGTACATGTAATAGGTACAAATGAGCAATAGAGTACAAACATATAAGAATCAATTGTTGCCCACTACTTGTACACGTATATACACAAGTTTTAATGAAAGGTTCATCTAAACACGTATTCACCATATAAAGCACAAAACATGATTATAAATCATAAATTCAAAAACATGCTAAACTTATTTATCAAAGCATGTAAACTAAAATAGGAGTTTAGAGATAGTTACCAAATCATAAGAACTATACTCCAAATCTCCAAAACATGGTGGTAGTCCCACCAAACCTCCTTGATAGCGGTGCATCAATTTGTATGTCCATCTAGTCCATGTGCATCCACCACCAAGGCAACATTCCTCTCACGTCATGTGAGAGCCCGCACCTACATCAAATACAAAAGGTAGGAATTTTGGTACGCATTTTCTTTTGGGTCCACGAGGGTTAGCACTGTTCGGAACCCAAACATTCTTATTAGCAAAATTTAAAGAATTTACTCTATCATAACAAAATTTTGCTAAATGGCCTGTGCGGCCGCAATGTGTACACTTGTACACTCTAGCATGCATATGTGTATGAGTGTGATCATGACGTGCAAAGTGTGATATGCATGTTGTGGGTCATGTGCATGAACATGTGGAGCTTGTTTTTTTGAAAACAAGGTTTTCAATCTATTATGGTGAAATGCACAATTGCTCAAAGTTGAGCTCAAGCAATCTATTTTATTTTTCAAAAATTTTATCTCATTTTTATCAATGGTAGTAGCATGTAAAGCATGATGAGAATGAGAATCAACATTCTTTTTCTTTTTAGAAACATTTTCTTTTTCTTTTGAAACAATTTTCTTTTCAAGGAGTTGTTTTCATTTAAAGCAATTTCTTTTTCTTTTTCCACCAAATTAATTTTATTTTTCAAGGAAGTATTTCCTTCACAAAGATCATTTAATTTAGAAAGCAAGAAAATATTTTCATTTTTCAAACTTTCATTTTCTTAGAAATGCATTCCAATTTATCTTGAAAAGAATCTTTTTCTTTCAACAAGGAATCAAATTTATTTTTCATTTTCTTGTTATCCTTTTTAAGCAATTCATATTTTTCAAGAAGTTGTTGACAAAATGATTCAAGCTCATCATAAGACATATCAACATCCTCTTCTAACTCGGTTTCGGTATTTACCTCATGGGGGTTATCCCCTTGGACCATGTAGCACACGTTGGAAGCCTCACTTCCAACATCTGAGTCCCTCCCCGTATAGTATTATTGTTGTTCGCCAAGGTAGACAATGGTGGTCCATACTGCAAAAGTCAAATCAAGATTAACAACCCTAGATAAATATTCATCATTTAGGGTAGACTTCAAAGCATGGATGGCTTTTGCATTAGCCTCAAGATATTTGCCATTTAAATAATTTGAATCTTTAATAGTGACAAAATAAACATGAATACCTAGGGCTTTGAGGTATAAAGACATCTTAACTTTTCAAGTTTGGATGTTAAGAATGTTAAAAGTGGGAGGTGACATGAAATCCATGTGTGTGTACAAATATTGTGATTAGCTATAAAAAAGGATCTTTAACTCTAAGTTGTTAGACCCAAATCAAGAGCACTTGGCTCTGATACCAATTGAAATCACCTAGGGGGGTGAATAGGTGACTAGTTAATCTAATGGTGAATTAATGCGAAATTAAAACTATTTATGCAAACTAAAAACTATTATGCACAACACACCAAGTATAACACAAGAGTGTAGCCGGATTCCCGTGAAGGGCTCTGGACTAACTTTCAAGATTCCTCTAGATAAGAGTTAAGGTGCCGCTATGGCTCTCTCGGTTGAATACAAGTGTGAGCAAACAATCCCCAAGCATGTAACAATTAAGCACACAATATATCAAGCATATAAAGATAAGGGCAATAAGCATAAGCACGATATAAAGACAAGTGAGAGATAGAGAGCAATCGCAAACACGGGAGAATTATTTCGAGGTTCGAGCACCCTTGCTCTACGTTCCCACTTTCAACACTATAAAGGATTTCCACTATAAAACGATCCCACCGGATCACTCGGTGCCGCAACACCTACAAGTGAGTTCACAGTAGAACTCCTTTGGAATCTCTAGTCTCTCTCTTGTTCCCGCAAGAACAACACACGCAAGCACGCAAGCTTGCCGAGGCCGCACCTCTACACTGCAAACCTGCAAGTCCGCCTCCTCAAAGTACAAGAAAGAACACTTTGGTGATCTAAACACTTTTATCCTAAAATCCTTTCACAACAAAGATCCCTATAGGATGATATAGTAATGGATAGCTCAAGTGTGTGTGTGAGAAAACTAGGATGGAATATGTGGTGAAAAACTCAAAGAATCACTTTTACAAAACACTCATGAAAAACCTCCTTTTGATTTGGAAATATTTGCTCTCAAATAAGTAGAGAAAACCTCTACAATAGATAGGAAAAACTGGCTTTGAAAGTCTCTAAAAATCTTGTCTAAAACAACCCAAGGAGCTTCATTTTATAAGCTAACAAAAACTAGCCGTTGGGGTCCAAATCAGCAGTCAGCACTGCTGTCGGTCGACCGCCCGGCCGACCTTCCCAACGGTCGATTTTTCGACCGTTGGGAAGGTCGGTCGACCGGCCGGTCGACTGCCTTCAGGGCATGGCCTAGCGGTCGACCGTTCGGTCGACTGGGCCATTTCCAGAGAGCAGACTCTCTGTTGGTCGACCGTGCGGTCTACCGGCCCTGGCCATGCACGTTTTGTGCGCGTTGGTCGATCGCCCGGTCGACCGACCTCTGGCTCGGTCGACCGGCAGATGGCAAAAACAGTATTTTTTTCAGGATTAAAAACTTGTGATTTTCCTTCAATAAAATCCCATAAATTTTCTAAAAATCTACAAAATTAAGTTCAGTAATATACTTTGATATATAACATGTTTGAGTGAAAATTAAAACATGTTACAAACATTTTGAACTATTTTTGTGTTATGGAAATTTTGGCTTTAAACAAAATCCGTATTTTTCCAAATTGATTTTTTCAAAACTTCTCCAAATACAAAAATAAGATATTTTAAACACTTTTAAAGCATAGAGTGTATGGATATGATCCACTACACATATATGATATATCTATGTTTTTGGCATTAAGCTCTAAAATAGTTTTGGTTAAAACACATGTATATATATGAAACTCCAAAAACCAAAACGGTATTTTTCCAAAATGAAAACTCTTTTTTATTTTTCCAAAATGAAAACTCTTTTATAAAAACTCATCTAAATCTTGTGTGTGAGTATATATGATACTTGAGCAATCCACCAACTATTCTATCCTTTACATTTTATCTAAAAACAAAATCTTACTAAAAATAAATCTAGACACAAGTCTTCTCTTGAAGGTCTTCACTTGACTCTCCTTCTTGACTTGGTCCAAAACAAGATCCAATGAGCTAGACTCCTCTTGAGTACTTGATGTGGTCTTGATGCATAAGCTCTTGAATCAACACGTGCTAGCTCCAAAACTTGATTTGAAATCCTTTGTTGAAGCTAAGCACCTACTAAGATCTTGATCACATATCTGAGACTAATTAAACACTAGATCATTAGTACTATAACTACATGAGTTAATCATTATCAAAACTAGAGTGATAGGCCTTTGGGCCAACATATTATTGGCCAAAGATGATCCCTGACGCTATCGCTTACGCCAAGTGATGTCACGCCTGTTAGGTCCATAGTGACTTCATTTACCAGGCATCAGGAAATTTTCGCCCTACAACCTCTTCCTGGCCGCTCAAAATGTGGGGAATGGATGTGGTTGGTCGATCAACCCACCCTCATTTAAAGGACATCGGTTTATCTTAACCATAACCGATTACTTCTCTAAATCGGCTGAAGCGATTCCCTTGAGGGAGGTAAAGATATCTGACATGATCAAGTTCATTAAACATCACGTACTCTACTGTTTCGGCGTGCCACGATGGATTGTCCATGATAATGGACCTCAGTTCGTCAGCCAAGCCTTTCAAAGATTCTGCACTAAGCTCAGAATCTAGAGTGTGTCTTCAACGGCATACCATCCAGCCGCTAACGGCCTTGCAGAAGCTTTCAAAAAGACCATTGGGAAACTACTCAAAAAATTCATCTCGAAGAGCCAACGCGACTGGGACGACAAATTAGGTGAATATTTATGGGCTTATCGCACTACAGTGAGAACCCCGACGAAAGTTACACCATTCGCTTTGGTATATGTGTGTGAAGTCGTACTCCCATTAGAAATTCAGATCCCATCTCTACGCATTTTCTTGACAACAGAGATGACAAATGAGGAGAAGCATCGACTGCGACTTCAGGAGCTAGAAGCTTTTGATGATAAACGCCTGCAAGCTCAACAGCAAATCGAGCTTTATCAAGCTCGAATTTCCAGAGCCTTCAACAAGAAAGTCAAGGAGCGAACTTTCGAGAAAGGTGACCTGGTCTTAGCCGTCAGAAGACCCATGGTGATGACGCATAAGACCAAAGGGAAATTCCAGCCTAAATGAGAAGGACCATTTGTAGTGGAGTTGATCTACTCAAATGGAGCATACCGCCTTATAGCCCCAGACGGTGATACATTCATGATGCCGATCAACGACAGATTCTTGAAGAAGTACTATACTTGATAGCATTCTTCTCTTGATCAGGTTAATATTATACCTTTGATCAAAACTTTCAAGATCTAAGATGTTTGGAAAGGCACCAAAGAAAAGCTTCTTCCATCCTTTACTGGATCACATTCCAGTCGATTAGTGTCAAACTGATTGAACGCTGGTTACATCATGATGCGTGATGTAAATATTGAAGAAGAAACAAAGTGCGAAACTTCCGTTTTAGCCTTGTAACTCTTCTCTAGTTCATATATGAACTTGGTAAGATTCTTCTTATGATCAGGTTAATCTTACACCTCTGATCAAAACTTTCAGGATCCAAGATGTTTGGAAGGGCGCCAAAGAAGAGCATCTTCCTTCCTTCACTGGATCACATTCTAGTCAATCAGTGTCGAGCCGATCGAAAGCTAGTTACATTATGATGCATGACGTAGATATTGAAGAAGAAACAAAGTGCAAAACTTTGGTTTTAGCCTTGTTACTCTCCAAGGACATCCGACGCCTCCGACGGCTAAGGATAGAGGAAAATGTTGGCTTTTAAGTTCAATATAAGTTCTCGACAACTCATCATGCTAAAGGGACTAGCATGGCTAGCCTAACTCAAACGGTAGTTGGTAAAGGCACACCAAACCCGTTGATAGCTGATGATTTGCTAAAAATCTTAAGGGACTTAGTCTCGTCCTCTCCTCCAAAGTTTCTTACTAATTCTTACCCACAGAATGGTAGGACTACAAGAATACCTGTGTCCATTTCCGGACAAAATGAGCAGAGACTTGTCACGTTAACAATAAACCTTTAACAAGCCAGTTTTCTCAATCTCCAGTGGAGTCAGTCAAGTTAACATTAAACCTCTAATAACAAAACTCACGCAAAATCTTCGCTGTTATGTTAATATTACACCTCTAACGGCAAACCTCTCATACTCTTGGAAAATCAACGTTTGTCACGTTAATACTACACCTCTGACAATTCATTCTGTTCTCCACCAAAGTCCCCTATCAATTCCCTCCAATGGAGTGGCAGGTCCACAAGCTCAATCGCTGCTGTGCTAATGCTACACTTCTAACAGTGAAAAATTTCAATACTCCCCAGCGAGTACAAACTTTCCTTGTCAATTCTCATCAATAGAATGATAAGTCCTCAAAATTGCTCATATAGCAAATCAATTTTTGTCAAGTTAACACTATACCTCTGACATTCCAAACTTCTCTTGTCAATTCTCATCAATAGAATGACAAGTTCTCAAAATTGCTCATATTACAAATCAACCACTGTCATGTTAACATCACACCTCTGACAAATTACTGTTAAGTTTAATACTACACCTCTAACAGAGATTAAATTGCTGCCAAGTTCAACATTAAACCTCTGACAATCACTTCCCTCAGGCTTCCATATCGAAGCTGAGATGAGCGATGCTAAGTTTAACATTACACTTCTAGCATCCAGTGCATTTTTAAGTTCAACAATACACCTATGTCAATGACTTTTCGTCAGGCTTCCAAATCGAAGCTAAGATGAGCGATGCTAAATTTAACATCACACCTTTAGCATCTCCAGTTCATTATTAAGTTCAACAATACACCTATGACAATGCCTTTCCCTCGAACTTCCGTATAGAAGTCGAGATGACTAATGCTAAGTTCAAATTTGCACCTCTAGCATTATCGCCGCTGCCAAGTTTAATACTACACTTATGACAGTTATATTTTCTGTTTCTCCAAATGAAACTGAAATTCTTGTAGAGCTAAGTTAATATCACACCTCTAGCTCACAATCTTGTCAAGTTAATATTACACCTCTGACAAGATTTAATTCAACCTGTTAACTTAATATCACACCTCTAACAGTAAAGATTCTTCTAGGTCTCCAACGGGTCTAGGTTCACTTGTCATTCTTATCCATAGATTGGCAAGTCCAGGGAAATTATTCCACTCCTGTCAAGTTAATATCACACCTCTGACAGTAATTTTAAATTCTTAAATGGAATTTTCTAACTTTGACTTGCTAAGTTAAAATGTTACATTTCTAGCAAATCAAAGGGTAATAACTTCTATTTGTTTGATTTTCAATACAAAAAGGAAGTCAAGAGATATAAGAGGACAGGAAAAAGTGTCACTTTTAATAACATTCAAAAATATGAAAGTAATACAAAATGCTCTCTTATACAATAAGATTGAGTGTTACAACAAAGGATTATAAAGAAGTCCCTCTTGCTCAGCGAAAGGTTGCACTCACTCCTCAAAGCAGTTGAAGATATACAAGGCTCATTCTTCAGCATATCAACTTCCTCTCCTCTTGAGAACAACGGTGCTTCTCGAGGTCGAAATGCAGAGGAGCATTCGAATTCCACTCGAACAATTGGTGCGAAGGTCTTTGCAAGGCCGTAATCCTTCGCTTAATGGGAAGCTCCACCACCAGAAAGTCATCCAATGAGCATGTGTTTTTCGTCGCTGTCACTTCTTTGAGTAAGATTGGTGAAAGGAGGATCCGAGACCTTACTGGTGACGTCCTCTTTTCCGTGACCTTCAAATGCGCCATACTCACTGTGACCAGGAAGGATTCGAGACATTACTAGTCCATCATGTCTAATTAGGCCTTGATGTGCATCGACAACCGCGCGGATCTTCCTCACCTTTAGACAGAAGCTCTGACTTCCCGAGTGCTCGCCAATCGAACAAGCTGGCCGATCTAAATATTCTCCCATGAACCCAGCAAAGACGCTGGAACCAGCACCATCGATGTGGCCAAGACCTGCAAGAAACAAAACCCAAGGGTTAAATTTTGTAAAAACAAAAAAAAGAAGCCAAGAGCACAAACGTGGGGTTGAAGTCATGAATTCTAGACACGGATCTCACAGACGCAGGGATAAAAAATATGGATCCAAACGCAGTCTGATATTAGACTCGCGTCTGATAAGTGAGACGCGAGGCATATATCAAAGACGCAAATGTGGGTCTTAAAACTTCCTGAAGTAACTTCAAGACGCAGAGTTTCCCACACTCGCGTCTGAGACGCGGAGCTTGCCACATCCGCATTCAGAAATCTCAAAAGAGCAGACTTAAAATTTTCTAAGTCAAGAACCCCAAACGCGAGCTTCATATACAAAACTCGCGTTTCAAGTCTCCAAACGCAGAGTGCACCACACTCGCGTATGAAGAACTTGAGACTTAGACTTTGAAGTCAATAGGCCCACGTTTCATCGAGTATCGCGAAAGGCGCGTTTGTAGAGCATGGACGCATGAATCCCAAAGAAATAGATTTCAAGAAGGATTCAAGAGACGAAGTCTCTTCATGGCTGGTGATGGAAGAAATCCAAGAAACCAAGCTTTATCATGGCAAAAGTCATTTCTTACCTGAAGAAAAGTTCTCTAGAAGTTGGACTTCATTCGCCAAGACACGGTCATGAAAGCACTTAAAGCAATGCTTTTTGAAATCACTTAACAGTGGTAATCTTCGAAGAAGATTGAAAGAAAGTATTAGAACTTTGGGTTCTTTTGTTCTTCAGAACACATGCCCTTGAAGGAAAAGAGAACAATCAAGACAGAGTTCTTAAGAACACATGCCCTTGAAGGGAAGAAGAACAATCAAGATGGAGTTCTTCAGAGCATATGCTCGCAAAGTAAAACAGTGAAGATGAATGATTGTGAAGAGGCTATTGCCTATTTATAAGCTCGCTAAATGGCCTATAATTAATGGCATAAAAATCAAAGTCATCAGCCTTAACTCCTACGCGAATATCAAATCCAGTCTAGGTGAGACACGTGGATTTTTGCTCCGGAAAATTCCAAAGACACAAGTCCCCAACCGTCAGCGCCGACTTAGCATTGAAAGATCTAACAAAATCTTCAAGTCGGATTGCATGCGATGCTTTGAAGGCCGCGTCCTAAAGTCCGCGTCCTTTCACAAACTCGAAGGCTGCGTCCTGAAGTCTGAATACTTTCACAAGCTTGAAGGCTACATCCTGAAGTCCGCGTCCTTTCACAAGCCTGAAGGCTGCGTTCCCTTTATCAAATTGAAGAACGCAGGCATGCATTTCTCTCAGTGATCCAAAGCCGCGTCCTGTCAGAGATCCAGAACTGTGTCCTTTCAACGAGCCAGAGTTGCGTTTCTCTCAACAGTTCAGAGTCACGTTTCTCTTGATAAATCAGAGTCGCGTCTCCACTACAAATGAGAGCTGCGTCTCATTCACAAACTTAGTGTTGCCTGAGTTTCTTTTCTATCATTCATGGCCGCGTCTCAACAAAATGACTAAGGACTACGTTTCCACAATAGTCAAGGATTGCGACTATGAAAGCTGAGTTCATCTACACAACAAAGAGTCCATCTGATTCTCAAATGCAATGAAAGAATAAAGACGAGATAAGAATTTGATAACTTTTATTATTTGAATTAAAAATGATAAAAGTAATACAAACACTCTCTTATTTGATAAATGGAGTGTTATGAAAAAAAATGAGAAAATACAAAAAGGGAAGAAGGCTAATCCTGCTTCGTCAAAGAATAGATACGTTTCCGGAGGCGTTGCATCTCGTACTAGCGTGCCTTTTTAACTTCCGCCCAAGCTTGAACCTGCAATTCTTCTTCTGTTAAGAACCTCTTCGTAGCCAGTTATGCCTGAAGAGACTCCGGCTTAGAAGAATGAGCAAATAAATTTTCTTGGACTAGCTTCTTGGCAGCTTCCAACTCCTCCAGCCTTTTTCTGGCGACAGCAAGCTTCTGCTCATTGATTTGAATCAAGGCTTGCACCTTAGCAATAGCTGCTCGAGCAGTAGTAATGACTTGCTCCGCATTCTTGGTGACGACCTCGGATTCCCTCGAATCATCGACCAACCTTTGGTAGCTGGCTTGGAAGTTATGGAGATGACGAGCCTCTTCAGCCATCTGCTCCTCTATTTCTTTTCGCTCGTGTTCTTGAGCGGTAAGGAGCTTACTCAGTGTCGACCGAGCCTCGTCCATCGGACTAGCTTTCTCCAGGGTCCTTAGTTCCTTCAGGCATATCCCCAGCTATTCGACCAGCGTCATATGCCCTAGCTTGCTCAGAGCTCCCAATGTGACATATATTCTCGATCTGATTTTCAAGAAGCATCTGGGCAAACTCGAAGGAACTTCCCTCGGAGAGAACCAATTTGATGCAGGACTTCGTGGAGGCAAAGAATTGTTGTACCATCTGATGCGCCAATTCTTCCATGATGTCCATGTTCGGAGATAACCCTACTGGTGCACTCCCAGATCCCCTTTCTACGATGATGCGTGTAGTGTCTACGAAAATGGGAGCCAGCTCACCAGGGACAGAGACAAGGCCAGTTCAGTCGATACTGAGGTCGTGGCTGACACCTCCGGAATCGTTATCGTGGTAGCCTCCGCAGCAACAGGGGCAGCTACAAACTCCACAGCACTGGTTTCATCGGCTGAAGTCTTAACTGCGCTGTCCTCTGCGCTAGTGCTTACCACGGGAACCTCCACTTGAGCTATCTCAGTACTCTCTGCAACTATAACATCAACGTTAGTGTAGACTGTCTAAATATCACTGAAGACAAGTCATCAGAAAACAGAGTTTATACTCCAGACATGAGGTATAATGCCAAGGCGCAGAGCATGGAGCCCGCGCCTCAACATTAGTACAGTACCAAGACGCGAGGGTTGAAACCCGCGTCCCAGCTGCTCTGTAATAACCAAGACGCGACTTGAAGCCCACGTTCTTACATCAGTACAGTATCAAGACGCGAGAGCCTGAATCCCGCGACTAGACTTCACTACAGTCTCAAGACGCAGAGCCTGAAGTTCGCGTCTGGTAGAGTTTGAAACTCGCGTCCAGCAAGGTTCAAAGTCAACGACAAAACGCGAGGCTCAAAGCCCGCGTCTCAGTTATAACTGCCCTCATTACTTGGTCAATTACGGCCTGCGTAATGAGGGAGTTAACCCCCATTATGGAGTGTTTTTAGGGGATAGTTTTACCCCCTGAGACCCCTATAAATAACTCAGTTCGCTATTGAGCAAGGGGGTGGAAAAATTTGGTTGCAAGGGTCGGGCATTTTTGGTCAGAAGAACTTTGGTTGTAAGCCTTAGAAAGATCAGAATCTCCAGCTGAGAAATACAAAGGAGAAAAACTCTTCTAAACAACTTGCTGAGCTCAAGTTGGTTCTTGCCTAAAGTCTCTTTGAGATTTTTTTTATTAGACAGAAGCTGTGTTACTTTGTCCACCATCCAAAGAGAAGATACCCAAGAGGTCGTGACTTTCACCCGGTCAACGGAAAACAAGATTCACTTTCCATCGCTATATCAAGAACCCGACATTAAACAAAGGGGAGATTTGAGGTTGAATATCTCCCCTCTCTTGTAATCGGATAATTGATCCGTTGTAACTTTCTTTACGGTCAAATAAAGAATTTACAGCCCAAACAAGAGATGGCGACTCCGCTGGGGACTACTTTCTTTACCGATGAGCAAGTCGTGGCGCAAGGTGACGTCACCTACATGGGAAAAATGATCGAATCACTTGTCGTGGAGTTCGACCAGGCAAAGTATGAAGAGTTTCTCTCTTCTAGCTCTAAGAGCCCTAGAGCGCGGCAGTACCGAAAGGTCTCCTCGGGGACCCGCTCTTAAGTCCCTTCAGAGGTTTCTTCAGACGCAACTAGCGCAAGGAGTACCATGGCTAGCCGCATCACTCGTAAGCCCCGCGTCAATTTCTCCTACGAGACTCGTGAGGTCAGTGTGGTTGATGTTCAGCCCGCTCATGCCTGTCCTCTTCCTCAGCTCCAGGTTACCAAGGGTCCCAACAACCCGTACGACATAAACGAAATGCAGTATGTCGACAGAGACGACGCGCGCGTCAACTACAGGCGCAAGAAGCTGGAATAACTATTTGTCCAGCTGATCCATAACGCGAGGCTCAAGCCCGCGTCTCTTCTGAATTACGTCAGACGCGCGAAGTTTGCATATGGAGACCAAAACGCGAAGGTCAACAGGCTTGCGTTTCTGAGACTTCACTTCCCAAATGTGACATTTAGTAGCGCGAGGTTCGTGCCTCTCCTCAGAAACCCACGTCTCTACAACCAAACGCAGGACTCAGAGGGTCCGTGTTTCTCAAGTGTCGCTAGCCAGACCTGACAATCAGCAACGTGAGGTCCGCGTCTCTTCTCAGCAGAGGCGTGAGACCCACGTTTCAAAGCCAAAACGCGAGAGCTGCGCCTGTTCTACACAACATGAGCTCCGCGTTTCTGAACCCTGCGTCTTAGATTCGCGACGCAAGGTGGCTCTCAGAAGCTGAAAAGCCCTCGACAACCCGATGCTAATCTCTTCGGTCCCTCTCCGACGGATCTAAGTGCTTACTTGAAAAAGAAAAGGAGTGCTAATCAGATCACACCATCTTGTTGCTATGAACGGCTCATCACAGCAATGCTATCTGAATGTCGCTGCAGCCCTCATATAAGTAAGCAGTCGGTATTTAGACGAGTAACCTCAAACTCCCGATCAGCCAAAAGGCGTCGTTTTCACAGAAGGGGAACCTTCTCTGACATAGAGTAACCTGAAACCACTGCAAACATGGCAAGCAAAAGTAGGGAAAAAAACCGGCAGTCAGCTCCGACGAGTCTGACACGGAACCAGAAGGAGTGTACCGGCAGACTGGTGCCCCGATTGACTACAGTGCCCTAGCTGTAACGCCCCGATCCCGCAGGTACGGGGACGTTATGGCGACGTACATACGCAGGGCGAAAAACCCTCACGTACGTACGCTAAGCCTCAGTACAATAAATAACCTCAATATAGACCTGGGTTCCAGCATGAAATAAGTACACGAATACCTGCAGCAAGAGGTTAGTGATCATAACAGATTTGACAAATAGGGACAAATAAGATAACGGAAATAAAGCACCAAGATACCTAGACATAGTCCGATGAGGAAGCTCCGATGTGACCCCATGACACTCCGATATTATGGCAACTCGGATCTCCAATCTGGGCACGCAAACTCAGGGTCGTCAGAAAGCGACTTAGTGAGTGGTAAAATGAAGGAGGCAGTAATATATATAATAGTACTACAACCATGATACTAATATAAAATACAAGATGTGATAATCGTAATACCATATAATACACATATACGAAACAGTATAAATATATATAAACATGTTTTATTTTAATACTATCTCTACCTAGCCGGTTATCATCAGGTCATATCTATAGTCGTGTCCAGTTTATATATTAACTGATGTTGTCTAGTGGTGACGTAATAGACATGAACATGATAGTGATGACGTGATAGAGGTGAAAATGCAGATGGATATATGTCTGCAACAATAAAATATATGCAATGCAGAACATGCATAGTATGCCACTACATACAGTGTAACATATACCAGGTAATATAACAAAGTATACATGTGCATGAGTAGCAGGGTACTAAAGAAAGAGTAACAGGAAACAGGAACAATAGCAGATAAATGATCAGGAACAGTAACAAGTACAACTAAACATGTAGCAGGCAGGTCATGTCAAAGTCATGTCATTTATACAATAGTAGCGATCAGTACCACCTGGTATTTTAATCAATCTCTTCCAGTGTCCCATACCACTGGCAGTTCATACTGGAGCCCGCACTCCAGTCGAACTCATCCGGACATGGCCTACGGGTACCATTATCCAAACGAGAGAGTGATCAAATAACAAGTGTTTCCGATGTCACTATTGTGTATACTATTTTATTATGTTAATTGGAAACCCATGGTCGAGAAGTTCTTATCGGGTGGATGTATCCCGTGCATACCCGGGATCACGGCCTTAAACAAGCCCCTGGCTGCCAGGACCAGGGCCCTCCGCTAAGAGGGGAGCATGAATCAAGTAACAAGAGCTCATGGAGCAATGGTAGTAGCACTACCGTCCCCTGCAGTGGGAAAACAATATGGATCCAGTACATCAACCGTCAAGTCTCCCCCATACCCCAGTTAGCTTTATGATCTGATATGTCATGTATACAATGTAACAAGAACAACTACTGTACATGATACGGGTAACATGATAACTGGACCTGAGCTCTGTTGATAGTGTAGAACAATATAACGGGAATCAAGAACAATATAACATGAACAGATAACATGAACAATATACCGGGAAACGAGAACAATAGATGTGGGATTCCCACATATCGCATAAACAGCTCGCATGTCCAGTAACAGGAATATCCATATCAGTAATAGGAAACAATCATAGAACATGAATACAGTAACATGGAACAATAATATGTCTAATATGAACGGGAAGTGAGAAACAATACATGCTTGTGTACTCGTGTAGTGAGCATATGTAGTAATGATGTGTGAACATGAGATAACAGTGCATCGAGCATCCATGTAACGATAATAACAAAATATGAAATGTGACATGACGTGCATTGATATATCCGTGTAACAGTGGAATGCCTATGTGTAGCACTAATCCGTATAATCAATCTATGTCTCACTAGTCCATATCATATCAGTGGTCAGTGTATTATCATGCCTAGTGAACTACCATAGCCGTGTAATGCTGATACCGGTGCATGTACTAACGGTGTCCAGTAGTCATGTCAAGTGTAGTGCCATCAAGTCTCATAAATCAGTATTCAGGTGACGATAGTTATCTAACTGTGAGCTACTACATGAAGTAATAGTATCCACAATATGGTGACCCAGTGATCCGTGGGACAGTGGCGGTACAGGCATGATATCTGTGTCCGAGTTGTCTACGACGTATGTCTTGTTACTATGGTTACCTCATCTCATTAACTAACCATTCAGTCCATATACTAAATCAGATGTTATTGTGCTTTAATTGCAGGAATTACAATAATTATCATGATTTACCGATAATCATGTTTATTCTAAGTAGGCAACCAACCAAGATATTAATTATGATAAAATATAATTTATAAAAAGAAAACACTCACAAACTGGCTACAGGACTGTAGCTCTCTTCTTCACGATCGCAACGGATCCAGAATCGTCCGAATCGGGGTCCGGATGCTCCAGATATCGCCCGAATACTTTAACGGGTCGGGTCCGGGTGTAAACGGGTCGGGTTTGGGTTAAACCCGAAACCCTATTGGGTTTCTTCCCCAATCAGCCCAACAGCAGCAGCAGCGTATGCTGCTGCTGCCGCCGCCTGCTCGCGCGCGCCGCCCGCGCGCGTCCACCGCCGGCCTGCGCCCGCCGGCGGCGCGCTCCCGCCGCCGGCGCCGGCGCTGCTCCGGCGCCCAAGGCCGCCGGGGCAGCCGGGCCCACCCATCAGAGAGAGAGGGAGAGGAAAAAGAGGTGGGGGCTGGCGCCCCCCACCTGCGCCCGCGCCTGGCCGGCACCCCGCCGGCCTGCTGCGCCGCGGCGCCCGGCCAGCCGCGCCACCTGCGCCCGGCTGGCCTCAGGCGTGCCGCCGGCCACTCTGGGACCGGAGATCGTAGAGAGAGAGAGAGTGAGAGATGGGAGAGAGAAAGGAAGAGAGGGAGTAGAGAGAGAGAGGCTTTAGAGAGAGAGAGAGAGAGTGTAGGAGAGAGAGAGAATAGAGGAGAGAGAGAGGGGGGGGAATTTAAAGGAGGGGGAGTCGGTGGTGGGAACAGTAGGGCGGTGGAGGAGAAATCGCTGGAAAGAAGGAGAAGAAAGGAGAAGAAGAAAGAAAAGAAAAGAAAAGAAAAGGAAAGGGGTTTTTTTTAATATTAAAATAATATTATTTAAGTCGGCCTAAAATTCAACGTGTCCCGAACGGTGCCCAAAAATTACAGAAAATAGAGAATATTTTCCTGAGACATAATGTGAAGACGGTTTGCAGAAACTCGATCCGGTTTGCCAATTAAAAATCCCGGAGGGTCTCACCGATACGGGCGACACCGGTTTGGCCGGATTTTCGATAAAATCAGAAAAATCCTCAAAAATACCCGAACGTAGGTCACATGATTCTAAGGCACACGGAAAGCCGATTCTCAAAATTGTACTCCGTTTGTGAAATAAAAATCAGAAGGCCGGTTATCGGTATCGGTCGACACCGACTACGGAGATTTTCCAAAATAATCCAGAAAATTCTAGAAAAATCCTGAAAAATCTAAAATATTAGAAAATGATTTTTAAAACTGAAATCGGCTCAATGGACTACTACAGAAGTCAAATCAATTTTGTACGTCGTATCGCGTACCGATACTGTGATACGTACACCGGGGAGCAGGGGGTTACATTTCTCCCCACCTTATAAAAATTGCGTCCTCGCAATTTCCATTCAGGTGTGAGAACAAGATTTTCAACCCCAAAACTGAAATGTTACGGGTCCACGACACTTTCGCTGCGCACTCTGCTACCTAGAAGGAACTCGGGATGGAGAAGTATGGTAGTGAACTAATCCGAACGGATGGAAAGCAAGACGATGCAAGGAAAGCGAGAAGGAAATCGGATGTTCTGGTTGACAACTGGAAGGAAAGAAGGAATACAAACGAGTCAAGGAATGAATTGTCAAGTCATGGTATTCTTGTACTCGTTGCTGGAATCCCCACATTCGGATACAGATCAATAATCTGAACCTGATTGTTACTGTTGGTAAGAGCTCAGTATTGACCCAGGTGGTTACCCAACCAGGTGTGAACCTAAGCTCTGATACCACTATGTAACGCCCCGATCCCGCAGGTACGGGGACGTTATGGGACGTACATACGCAGGGCGAAAAACCCCTCACGTACGTACGCTAAGCCTCAGTACAATAAATAACCTCAATATAGACCTGGGTTCCAGCATGAAATAAGTACACGAAATACCTGCAGCAAGAGGTTAGTGATCATAACAGATTTGACAAATAGGGACAAATAAGATAACGGAAATAAAGCACCAAGATACCTAGACATAGTCCCGATGAGGAAGCTCCGATGTGACCCCATGACACTCCGATATTATGGCAACTCGGATCTCCAATCTGGGCACGCAAACCCAGGGTCGTCAGAAAGCGACCTAGTGAGTGGTAAAATGAAGGAGGCAGTAATATATATAATAGTACTACAACCATGATACTAATATAAAATACAAGATGTGATAATCGTAATACCATATAATACACATATACGAAACAGTATAAATATATATAAACATGTTTTATTTTAATACTATCTCTACCTAGCCGGTTACATCAGGTCATATCTATAGTCGTGTCCAGTTTATATATTAACTGATGTTGTCTAGTGGTGACGTAATAGACATGAACATGATAGTGATGACGTGATAGAGGTGAAAATGCAGATGGATATATGTCTGCAACAATAAAATATATGCAATGCAGAACATGCATAGTATGCCACTACATACAGTGTAACATATACCAGGTAATATAACAAAGTATACATGTGCATGAGTAGCAGGGTACTAAAGAAAGAGTAACAGGAAACAGGAACAATAGCAGATAAATGATCAGGAACAGTAACAAGTACAACTAAACATGTAGCAGGCAGGTCATGTCAAAGTCATGTCATTTATACAATAGTAGCGATCAGTACCACCTGGTATTTTAATCAATCTCTTCCAGTGTCCCATACACTGGCAGTTCATACTGGAGCCCGCACTCCAGTCGAACTCATCCGGACATGGCCTACGGGTACCATTATCCAAACGAGAGAGTGATCAAATAACAAGTGTTTCCGATGTCACTATTGTGTATACTATTTTATATGTTAAATGGAAACCCATGTGTCGAGAAGTTCTTTATCGGGTGGATGTATCCCGTGCATACCCGGGATCACGGCCTTAAACAAGCCCCGGCTGCCAGGACCAGGGCCCTCCGCTAAGAGGGGAGCATGAATCAAGTAACAAGAGCTCATGGAGCAATTGGTAGTAGCACTACCGTCCCCTGCAGTGGGAAAACAATATGGATCCAGTACATCACCCGATAAGATCTAATCAACCGTCAAGTCTCCCCCATACCCCAGTTAGCTTTATGATCTGATATGTCATGTTTACAATGTAACAAGAACAACTACTGTACATGATACGGGTAACATGATAACTGGACCTGAGCTCTGTTGATAGTGTAGAACAATATAACGGGAATCAAGAACAATATAACATGAACAGATAACATGAACAATATACCGGGAAACGAGAACAATAGATGTGGGATTCCCACATATCGCATATCAACAGCTCGCATGTCCAGTAACAGGAATATCCATATCAGTAATAGGAAACAATCATAGAACATGAATACAGTAACATGGAACAATAATATGTCTAATATGAACGGGAAGTCATATGAGGATAAGTGAGAAATAATACATGCTTGTGTACTCGTGTAGTGAGCATATGTAGTAGTGATGTGTGAACATGAGATAACAGTGCATCGAGCATCCATGTAACGATAATAACAAAATATGAAAGTGACATGACGTGCATTGATATATCCGTGTAACAGTGGAATGCCTATGTGTAGCACTAATCCGTATAATAAATCTATGTCTCACTAGTCCATATCATATCAGTGGTCAGTGGATTATCATGCCTAGTGAACTACCATAGCGTTGTAATGCTGATACCGGTGCATGTACTAACGGTGTCCAGTAGTCATGTCAAGTGTAGTGTCATCAAGTCCCATAAATCAGTATTCAGGTGACGATAGTTATCTAACTGTGAGCTACTACATGAAGTAATAGTATCCACTAATATGGTGACCCAGTGATCCGTGGGACAGTGGCGGTACAGGCATGATATCTGTGTCCGAGTTGTCTACGACGTATGTCTTGTTACTATGGCTAACCTCATCTCATTAACTAACCATTCAGTCCATATACTAAATCAGATGTTATTGTGCTTTAATTGCAGGAATTACAATAATTATCATGATTTACCGATAATCATGTTTTATTCTTAAGTAGGCAACCAACCAAGATATTAATTATGATAAAATATAATTTATAAAAAGAAAACACTCACAAACTGGCTACAGGACTGTAGCTCTCTTCTTCACGATCGCAACGGATCCAGAATCGTCCGAATCGGGGTCCGGATGCTCCAGATATCGCCCGAATACTTTAACGGGTCGGGTCCGGGTGTAAACGGGTCGGGTTTGGGTTAAACCCGAAACCCTATTGGGTTTCTTCCCCAATCAGCCCAACAGCAGCAGCAGCGTATGCTGCTGCTGCCGCGCCTGCTCGCGCGCGCCGCCCGCGCGCGTCCACCGCCGGCCTGCGCCCGCCGGCGGCGCGCTCCCGCCGCCGGCGCCGGCGCTGCTCCGGCGCCAAGGCCGCCGGGGCAGCCGGGCCCACCCATCAGAGAGAGAGGGAGAGGAAAAAGAGGTGGGGGCTGGCGCCCCCCACCTACGCCCGCGCCTGGCGGCAACCCGCCGGCCTGCTGCGCCGCCGGCGCCCGGCCAGCCGCGCCACCTGCGCCCGGCTGGCCTCAGGCGTGCCGCCGGCCACTCCGGGACCGGAGATCGTAGAGAGAGAGAGTGAGAGATGGGAGAGAGAAAGGAAGAGAGGGAGTAGAGAGAGAGAGAGGCTTTAGAGAGAGAGAGTGTGTAGGAGAGAGAGAGAATAGAGGAGAGAGAGAGAGAGGGAATTTAAAGGAGGGGGAGTCGGTGGTGGGAACAGTAGGGCGGTGGAGGAGAAATCGCTGGAAAGAAGGAGAAGAAAGGAGAAGAAGAAAGAAAAGAAAAGAAAGAAAAGGAAAGGGGTTTTTTTAATATTAAAATAATATTATTTAAGTCGGCCTAAAATTCAACGTGTCCCGAACGGTGCCCAAAAATTACAGAAAATAGAGAATATTTTCCTGAGACGTAATGTGAAGGCGGTTTGCAGAAACTCGATCCGGTTTGCCAATTAAAAATCCCGGAGTGTCTCACCGATACGGGCGACACCGGTTTGGCCGGATTTTCGATAAAATCAGAAAAATCCTCAAAAATACCCGAACGTAGGTCACATGATTCTAAGGCACACGGTGAAAGCCGATTCTCAAAATTGTACTCCGTTTGTGAAATAAAAATCAGAAGGCCGGTTATCGGTATCGGTCGACACCGACTACGGAGATTTTCCAAAATAATCCAGAAAATTCTAGAAAAATCCTGAAAAATCTAAAATATTAGAAAATGATTTTAAAACTGAAATCGGCTCAATCGGACTACTACAGAAGTCAAATCAATTTGTACGTCGTATCGCGTACCGATACTGTGATACGTACACCGGGGAGCAGGGGGTTACACTAGCCCAGGGCATTGAAGTAAGGGAATCACACTCTGCCATCGCAGAATCACAGGCCTCGAACTGTTCTATAGAGAAGGAAGCCTTTACGTATATGACAAATACTCCCAAAGAGACGACCAGATGCTTAGAACAGCAAGCCCAGGTCCAGAGGGAACAATTCGATATGATTCACGCCCAACAAGAATCTATCGATACCCTCAAGCAAATGCTTGCACAATTGTTTGAAGATAAGAAGTCAACCGACAAAGCTTCTTCTAAGAAGTCTAAAGGCAAACGGAAAGAAGGAGAAAGCTCATCTTCCGTACATATCGAGGAGAAAGGGAAATCCAATTCCGAGTCGTCTAAATCCTCATCTAAAGAGGAAGGCAACTCAGAGAATGGGGGAACTCATTCTAAAAGAATGAATCAATTGGAACAGCGTCTGGAAGCCCTTACCAACTTGAAAGGCCTCCAAGAAGCAGGAGTGGTCCGGCCATATCCGGCCGAGGGGACCTTGTTCCATACCCTCATAAGTTCAAAGCTCCGACCCTACAGGCTTTCGATGGCAAAGGGTTACTGAACCAACACATCTACTACTTCAAATCTCAAACGGAGAATATAGTAGATAATGATGCCATCTTGGCACGTTTGTTTATCGCACTCTAAAAGGGTTTACCTTTGAATGGTTCATGAAACTCCAGAAGGCTCCATAAAAAACTGGGGTGATTTGGAGAAGCTCTTCCTTACATGCTTCTTCGAAGACGACTCGGAGATTACCATGCCCACTCTCCTGGCAACGAAGCAGCGAAAGGGAGAGTCCGTAAAAGCATTTGTGGAGAGATTTCGGAACATGGCGCTCCGATGTCCTAGCGGTATGACCCAGGCCACCCCGGTGGAAACATGCCGTCACAATTTGCAAACTTCACTCCTAACCCAAATAGGAGTTGCTGAAAGCCGCACCTGGAAGCAGTTGGTTAAACAAGGTGAACAGGCTGAAGAGATTATCGCCAGAGTTAGGGCAGAAGAAAACAAGCCCAGACTCAAAAAGTCGCAAGGCGCGCGCCAAAAATATCTTTTCAATCAAAAAGGAAGGATACATTGGCGACAGAGACAAAATCTCCCGTGAAATCGCAGCCAGCCAGAGGGGGAGGTTTTTTCAAGTCAGTCGCGCACCAACAGGCAGTACTCCTTCAAAGACGAGCACGTCGATTCGTTGTTCAAGTTACTCAACAAGAGTAACAGATTAAAACTTCCGGAAGCTAGACGTCCTGACGAGGTCGGCAAAACTGACAATCCCAACTACTGCTTGTATCATAGGATGTTGGGGCACCCCACCAAGAGCTGTTATATCTTAAAAGATATTCTTCAAGCTCTGATTGATGCGGTACTCAAGCCCGTCCAGAGCAGGAGAAAGTGGCGGCTAACATGACGTCATTTCTTCAGTTCGAAAACCAGCCTCTAACACCACCAGAGTAGTTCCCATCCTGAAAGGGGAACTAAAGATGATCAGTACAGGCCCGCATCACCAATAAGAGAAGGGTCTTGTACTATTCCCACACCTCAGGGAGAAATTATGTGGGTTCATCCCAACCTTGTGGAAGGCCAACAGTGAACTGTTATTACCAACAGAAAGTTCAGAGGCAAAGCAAAAGCTTCGTCCTGCAATGTGGTATGCGCTTCTTCCCGGGAAGCAGAAATCGATGTTCCCTCACTAACCGATTCAGAGGAGGAAACAATCGTCCTTGCCGCAGAGCTCAATAAACCGCTCGTAGCCGAAACTCGTTCGGGTCAGTTATATTTAAAGAAGTATGGCGAAATGGTGGCAAGCCCTCCTAAACCTACTGCAGAGCCAACCAAGCCCTCCGTGAAGCAACCTGTGGAGAAGCAGAAAGAGCGTCAGTTTTTCAAGGCTCTCCCAAAGAACAACGCGGAAGCATCTCCAACACCTTACCGCTTTGACGTCTTGGCTCAACTGGCCAATATCCCGGCCAGGATCACACTTTACGAGCTCCTGAGACTATCAAAGTCAATAAGAGAAGCTCAACTGATGCTGAGGTCTTCATGGCCCAGATTCCGACTGGACCACAGGAGGAAGATGAAGAAAACTGCCTCCAAGCCTCTCAAAATGCCCCTGTATCACTTTTACGTCAAATGACATGCATGTCAAGGGGAAACATGATCGTCCCCTGTATTTCACAAGGTACATTGGATCGTCTGAAGTGAGCCGCATTCAGGTAGATCCAGGATCCGCGTTGAGCGTCATGCCTCGCCGAGTCATGCAACACTTAGGGATCCCCACCCACCGATTGAGCGCCACCCAAACTACCATCTATGGTTTCAATGCCAATGGTACGCGCCCAATGGGGAAGATCAAGCTCAAATGCGAGATTGGGAGTCTAAGATCTGAAGTGACGTGCTATATAATCGACGTCGACACTTCGTACAATTTGCTGCTCGAACGACCGTGGATTCATCGTTATTTCATCTTCCCCTCCACTCTCCATCAAGTCATGAAGTACATCGACGGAAGTGGGAAAATCCGAACTTGATTGCCGAAAGGCATCCGTTCAAGGGGGCAGAGAACTATTTCACGGACTCCCTTCTATATCAGGATTCTCTGGAGATGAACGAAATCCACAGCCAGAGGAACTAGACTCTGGTAATGAAGCTGACACTGAGCTAGAGGTGGAAGAAGAGTGCATGTGGGAATTAAATCCACTTGTAACGAGCATTAATAAGCTCGATGTTATAACACCGCTGATGATATAGGAGAGTGGTATATTAATGAAGAGTTGAATTTGACTTACTTTTCTGTGTTTGCTTCTGATTCAGTATCATCAGACACTAGTACCGAGGTGGATAATGACCCCTGGTCGGCAATGGATGCTCTGACACATTGCACGTACCAATGAAGTCATCCCTCAAAACGTACCAAGATGTCGTTGATGCGCAAGAATTATTATTCGTGGTCCCAGCAAGACGCAAAGGCCAAGAACCAATTCTTTTCGGAAGATTTAAGTCCGAATTGATGTCTCGCAAAAACTCAGAAAGCGAGAACGAATCCCCTCAGTTCTCTCATTATGAGCCAAATGTACTCAGAATGATGGAAAATATGGGGTATGATCTACCAAATGGTCCTGGCTTGAACTTCAGCAAAGGAAGAAGAACACTACTTCGATCTTTCGTTCCGAAAGAGAAGACCCCTGATTATTATCATTGAACTCGCGGGGGTTAGGCTATGTGTCAACTCCGATCTCACCGGCCTCTGAGTCAGAAGAGTCATTATAGCATAATTACTCGTCAGGCATATCATCGTGGGAGTCAGATGTTAGTGTCGACAACATCTTCAGAGAGCTTTCAGTAAACATGGTTTCAACAAGCCACCTAGAAGATGGAGATGAAGAAATGTCCAGTCGGATACAGATCCTTGGATCAAACACCTAAACACTCTCTGGGATATTCGCTTCGAACAACGCGAACCACCCACGGAAGATAAGGTCATTCAGATCAATCTGGGAGATGAGGCTAATTCTAAGTCCATCTTATAAGCGAAATCTTATCACCCTCCGAGAAAAAAGATCTAATATCTCTTGTGTGGGAGTATATAGATGTTTTCGCTTGGAATTACGAGGACATGCCTGGGCTTGATCTTCGAGTTGCTATGCATCACCTCAACATTAATTTAGATGTGAAACCAGTCAAACAGTAACAGCGACGGATCCGTCCAGAAATAATGGAAGCAATCCAGTCAGAAGTTAAAAAGCTTATAGACTCTGGCTTCATCAAGGAGGAACAACACCCCGATTGGGTAGCCAATATCGTCCCCGTTACCAAGAAAATGGGAAGATCCGGGTTTGCGTTGATTTTCACGATCTAAATGAGGCTTGTCCTAAAGACGAAATGTACCATCCCAATCACAGATGTCATGATCGACAATAAGTGTGGGTTTGAACGAATGTCCTTTATGGATGGATTCTCAGGGTACAACCAAATCAAAATGTACCCTAATGATGAAAAGCATACTTCTTTCAGGATGCCACTGGGGGTATATTGCTATATTGTCATGCCCTTCAGATTAAAGAATGCGGGGGCAACGTATTAGAGGGCTATGAATGCAATTTTTCACGAGCACATGCGCGTAAAACAGTGAAATGCTACGTCGACGACATTGCAGCGAAAATCCGCACCAAGGGCGATCACATAGCAGATCTGAAGAGGGTATTAGATATCATGCGGGCACATCAGTTTAAGATGAACCCCACCAAATCCTTCCTGGGGTAGCCAGCGGTAAATTCCTAGGATTTTGGTGACATCCAAAGAAATCCACCTCGATCTAGAGAAAGTCCGCGCTGTCCAGGAAATGCGACCTCCAAGGAATCTTAGAGAGCTTATAGGGTTGCAAGGGCGATTAGCATATATCTGGAGGTTTATCTCAAATCTCTCAGGAAGGTGCCAACCCTTCGCCAAATTAATGAAGAAGGGTGTCTCATTCATTTTGGACGATGCTTGCCAACAAGCGTTCGAGGAAATCAAACGATACCTCACGCAACCACTTGTCCTTACAGCTTCAGTTTCAGGAAAATCTTTCCTGATATATGTTCGAGCAATGGATCATTCCTTAGGAGCTTTGCTAGCCCAGAATAATGATCAGGGACACGAGCAGGCAATCTACTATCTGAATAGAACCATGATCGGAGCCGAACATCGGTATAACCCGATCGAAAAGGAATGGTTGGCGTTGGTGTTCGCCGTCCAGAAAATGCGACATTACTTGTTGGGCCAAACTATAAATGTCATATCAAAAGTCAACCCTTTAAGGTTGCTTATGACAAAGCCATCGTCGCTAAATGGTCGACTGGCAAAATAGGCCATACTGCTTTCCTAATATGAGATGCACTTTCTACCACAAAAAGCCATGAAGGACAAGCGGTGGCAGATTTCCTGGCTGAACATCCAGATCCGAGAGCGACTGAACTTTATGAGGATCTCCCAGACGAGATCGCTAAAGTTTGTCTGAACCAGACGTCTTTCGAAGGATAGGTGTGGCAACTCTTCTTCGACGGTGGATCAAGAACGGGTCCACAAGGGCATGTCGTAGCAGGAGTGGGGGTAGTACTGGTCTCCCCCAGAACTACGTGATCTCTCGTGCATTCTCATTAACGGAGCCATGTTCCAACAATGTAGCGGAATACAATGCTCTCTTGATCGGAATGCAAATTGCCGATGAGATTGGCGTTAAAAATCTCGAAGCATACGGTGACTCTAAACTCATCGTTAACCAAGTTCGCAGGGAGTACGAAGTCAGACATGAAGACTTAGTACCCTATTACAACGCAACTATTCACATGGCCGAGAGATTCAAAAACTTTTTCATCGATCATGTGCCTCGCCAGCAAAATGCGCATGCAGACGCTCTGGCATCTCTTGCTGCTTTTTTGGCTCTTCCAACTGAAGTAGTAGAGAAAATACTCGTCTACAGCCATGACTTGTACTGCCCAAGATTAGCTTTTGAAGATCACCAAAAGCCGATAGGAGACTCTCAAGTCAAAGAAGCTTTAGAGACTTCAACAGGTCCAAAACTCAGGGATTGGTGATTCCTGTACATTGACTATGCCCTGTACGACATTCTTCCTGATGATCCCAAAGAGGCGGCTGCCATTAGAAGGAAAGCCCCCAAATTTTACTACAACGCGACCACGCGAACACTGTATCGGCGATCGCATGATGAGATCCTCCTTCGCTACCTTTCACAAAAGGAGGCACAGGAAGTACTCAAAGAAGCGCAGGACGGCTTATGTGGAGCTCATCAGCCTGGTCCGAAGATTGGAGATCAACTCCGAAGACTGGGATATTATTGGCCTAAGATGATCCCTGACGCCATCACTTACGCCAAATGATGTCACGCCTGTCAGGTCCATGGTGATTTCATCCATCAAGCACCAGGATATCTTCGCTCTACAATCTTAACCTAGCCATTTGAAATGTGGGGAATGGACGTGGTTGGCCCTACCAGCCCACCTTCATCCAAAGGACATCGGTTCATCTTAGCTATAACCGATTACTTCTCTAAATGGGCTGAAGCTATTCCCTTAAGGGAGGTAAAGGCATCCGACGTGATCAAATTCGTTAAACATCACGTCATTTATCGCTTTGGTGTGCCACGACGGATCGTTCATGACAATGGGTCCCAATTCGTCAGCCAAGTTTTTCAAAGGTTCTGCGATAAGTTCAGAATCTAGAGTGTGTCCTCAACAGCATACTACCCAGCCGCTAACGGCCTTGCAGAAGCTTTCAACAAGACTATTGAAAAACTTCTCAAGAAATTCGTCTCAAAAAGCCAACGTGACTGGGATGACAAGTTAGGTGAATACTTATGGGCCTATCGCACGACGGTTCGAACCCCAACGAAAACTACACCATTCTCCTTGGTATATGGGTGCAAAGTTGTACTCCCACTGAAAATTCAAATCCCATCTCTACGCGCCGCCTTGACGGCAGAGATGACAAATGAGGAGAAGCATCGACTGCGACTCCAAGTGCTGGAGGCTTTGGATGATAAACGCCTGCAAGCTCAACAACAAATCAAGCTCTATCAAGCTCGAATTACCAGAGCCTTCAACAAGAAAGTCAAGGAGCAGACTATCAAGAAAGGCGACCTTGTCTTAGCAGTCAGAAGACCTATGGTGATTGACACATAAGACCAAGAAAAAATTCCAGCCCAAATGGGAAGGACCATTTGTAGTTGAGTCGGTCTACTCAAACGGAGCATATCGCCTTATAACCTCAGACGGTGATACGTTTATGATGCCAATCAACGGCAAATTCTTAAGAAATACTATCCTTGATAGCATTCTTCTCCTAATCAGGTTAATACTACACCTTTGATCAAAACTCCAAATCTAAGAAAAGCTTTTTTCCTTCACTGGATCACATCACGGTCGATCAGTGTCAAGCTGATCAAGCGCTGGTTACATCATGATGCATGATGTAAATATTGAGAAAGAAACAAAATGCAAAACTTCTATTGACATCCGACGCCTCTGACGGCTAAGGATAGAGGAAAATGTTAGTTTTTAAGTCCAATATAAGTCTTCGACAACTCATCATGCCGAGGGGAATAGCATAACTAGCCCAACTCAAACGGTAGTTGGTAAAGGCACACCAAATCTGTTGATAACTGAGAGTTTGCTAAAAATCCTAAGGGACTTGGTCCCATCCTCTCCTCTAAAATCTCCTATCAATTCTCTCCCACAGAATGGTAGGATCACAAAAACACCTGTGTTCATTTCTCCAACGAAATGAGCTGGGACCTGTCATGTTAACAATAAATCTCTGACAAACCAGATTTCTCGATCCCCAGTGGATTCTGTCAAGTTAATATTAAACCTCTGACAACAAAGTTCACTAAAAATTCTCGCTGTTATGTTAATATTACACCTCTAACGGCGAATTTTTCATGTCCCCAAGAAATCAACGATTGTCATGTTAATATTATAGCTCTGACAATTCATTTTCCACCAAATCCCCTACCAATTCTCTTCCATAAAGTGGTAGGTCTACAAATGTAATCATTGATATGTTAACACTACACCTCTGACAATGAAAAATTTCAATACTCCCCAGCGAGTACAAACTTCACTTGTCTCTCCTCTACATGAAGTAGCAAGTCTTCAAATTTGTCAAGTTCAAAATTACACCTCTGACATTCCAAATTTTACTTGTCAATTCTCATCAATAGAATGACAAGTCCTCAATATTGCCCCTATCGCGAAACCAATTCTTGTCAAGTTAACACTACACCTCTGACATTTCAAATTCTACTTATTAATTCTCATCAATAGAATGACAAGTCCTCGAAATTGCTCCTATCGCAAACCAATTCTTGTCAAGTTCAAAATTACACCTCTGACATTCTAAATTCCACTTATCAATTCTCATCAATAGAATGACAAGTTCTCAAAACTGCTCATATCGCAAGTTAACTACTGTCATGTTAACAATACACCTCTAGCAAATTACTGTTAAGTTTAACACTACACCTCTAACAGTGATTAAGTTGCTGCCAAGTTTAGTATTAAACCTTTGACAGTCACTTTTCCTCAGGCTTCCATATCGAAGCTGAGATGAGCGATGCTAAGTTAACATCACACCTCTAGCATCCAGTTCATTGTTAAGTTCAACAATACACCTATGACAATGACTTTCATTCGAACTTCCCTATCGAAGTCGAGATAACTAATGCCAATTTTAAAATTACACCTCTAGCATTACTTTCACTGCCAAGTTTAACATTACACCTATGACAGTGATGTTTTCAGTCTTCCCAAATAAAGCTGAAATTTCCGTTGAGTCAAGTTAATATAACACCTCTGACCCACATTCCTGTCAAGTTAATATCACACATCTGACAGTAATCTTAAATTCCTGAAATAGAATTTTTTCCCCAACTTTGACTTGTTAAGTTAATTATCGCATTTCTAGCGAGTCAAGAGTTCATACTATTTGTCTGATTTTTAATGCAGAAAAGAATTCAAGACATATAAGAAGACAAGAAAAAGTCACTTTTATTGATATTCAAATATATGAAAGTGATACAAGACGCTCTCTTATACAATAAAATTGAGTGTTACAACAAAAGGAGTACAAAGAAGTCCCTCTCGCCTAGTGAAAGGTTGCACTCACTCCTTAAAATATTTACACCACTCCAGATCTAAGATGTTTAGGAGAACGCCGAAGAAAGGTTCCTCTTTTCCTCCACTAGATCATATCAGTGTTTAGACGATCGGATGTTGGTCACATCATGATGTATGATGTAAACATTGAAGAAGCTCATCGCTAACTGAGAACAATGGTGTTTCTCGAGGTCAAAATGCAGAGGAGCATTCCAATTTCACCCGACCAACTGGTGTGGGCCGTAATCCTTCGCTTAATGAGCATCTACTGGTGTGGGCCGTAATCCTTCGCTTAATGAGCATCTCCACCACCAGAAAGTCATCCAGCGAGCATGGGTTTTTCGTCGATGTCACTTCTAGGGGTAAGATTGGTGAAGAGAGGATCTGAAACCTTACTGTTGACGTCCTCTTTCCCGTGACCTGCAAGGGCACCATACCCACCACCATACCCACTGTGACCATGACGAACCCGGGGCGTTGCTGGTGCGTCATGTCCAATAAGACCTTGACGGGTATCAGTAACTGCGTGAAGCCTTCCTACCCATGAACAGGAGCTTTGACTCCCCGAGTGCTCGCCAATCGAACAAGCTGGCTGGTCGAAATATTCTCCTATAAGCCCAGCGAAGACGTAGAAGACTGACTGAGGCTGCTAGAACCTGCAAGAAGCAAAAAAAAAAAATCAAAGGCTAAAAATCTGCTAAGGCAGGAACAGAAAATCTGAAGAGCAGACGCGAGACTGAAGTTATGAACTTCAGACGCAGAGTTGACCAGTGCAGATCTGAACGCGGTTTGGTTTTAGACCTGCGTTCAAGATATAAGACGCGAGGTAACCCAGACGCAGAGTTCGCCACACCCGTGTTTGAGATACAGGGGTTGCCACATCCAAGTCCAGATGTCTCAAAAGAGTAAGAATTCTCTAAGTCAAGAACATCAAACGCGAGCTTCATGTATAAGGCCCGCGTTTCAAGATCCAAGCACAGAGTTTATCACACTCGCGTTCAAAGGACTTGTGACTTAGAGTTTAAAGTCAGGCAGCTCGCGCTTCATCGAGAAGTCTGAAAGACGCGACTATCGAACGCGGGCGCATCAATCAGATTTCAAGAGAAGATCAAGAGATCGAATTTCTTCAATGGACAGGAAAACAGAAACTCAGTGAGACTGAGTATTTCATGGCGACAAATAGTCCCTACCCGGGGAAGAATTCTCTAAAAGTTGGACTTTATTCATCAAGGCGCGGCCGTAAAAGCACTTAAAGCAATGCTTTTTGATCTTGAAATCACTTGACAGTGATAATCTTCGGAGAAGATTGAAGGAAAGCATGGAAGCTTTGCGTTCTTGCTGTTCAACTAGATAATAGATTGTTAAGAGGCTGAGGCCTATTTATAGGCAAGCCATAAGGCTTATAATTAATGGCATAAAAATCCAAAGCCATCAGCCATGCCTGCACGGACATCAAATCCAATGTGGAACTGACACGTGGATTGTCGCTTCGGGAAACACCAATGACACAAGTCCCCAACCGTCACGCCTATTTGGCATTCAGAGATCCAACAAGATCTTTAAGACGGATTGTATGTGATGCTTTGGAGGCTGCGTTCTGAAGTTCGCGTCCATTCACACAGACTTGGCTGCGTCCTGAAGTCCACGTCCTTTCACAAGACTTGAAGGCTGCGTCCTGAAGTCTGTGTTCTTGCACAGCCTCAAAGGCCGCGTCTATAAGTCTGTGACCTTTCACAAACCTGAAGGCCGCGTCCCCTTTATCAAGAACGCAGGTTCATATCTTAGAGTCGCGTCCTCTCAAGGGGCCAGAATCACGTCTCTTTTGAGCTAGATCTGCGTCCCTGCCAAACCGTTGAGAGTCGCGTCTCTCTCGATGAGCCAGAGCTGCGTTTTCATCGACAGTTCAGAGCCGCGTCTCTATTACAAACGAGAACCGCATCTTAATGGCAAACCTAGTACAACCTGAGTTTATCATTCGCGCGTCTTTTTTGATGAGCCAAGTCGCGTCTGAAAATCAAACACGGGCATGAGCCTCGCGTTGGCGGTTCACATTCAAAAGAGTCTTAAGAGTTAAGAGAACTCTTTAAGCCCTTTTAGTTCAGATGGTTTTACTACCTGAAATGGAGGCCTCATGCGTGGAAGAGCCGCCCATTTGAATCTCTAGAGCGATAGCGCTCGAGGACGAGACAACAGGCTTGGTCTTTGGTGCCATTTCGACCAAGAAATCGGTGTTAAAGACGAAGGAGAGTGGACGGAGCTTTAGGGCTTTTCTTAACTCATGACATAAGGCTTATTGAAGAAGAAGAAGAGCCTAATGATGACTCTTGAAAGACTATTGTCTTTTATAGACACAGTGATCTACAGAGATACGCGACGCGTGTCTCGAGGGCCAATCTTCGCCTGACACGTGGCACGCATCTTAAACGGATGCGAATTTTGCGCACTAAGGGAAAGACGTCCCCTCATCTTTGCTAGACACGTGGCAACACACCCAGAATGCGGGACTCGCGTTTAACAAAGCCGCATCCTTCCAAAGGTCGTTGCTCTTCAGCAAGGTCAAATATGCGTCTAGTCAACAGGGTAAGAGATGCGTCTTCACTTCAAAAATCGCGTCCCTTCAGAGGCCGCGTTTCTTCAGCAATGAGGATTGCGTCTCTGAAATGACATAACCTCTGCATCTACAAACTTGCATTCAGTCTTCGCTTCTGCAATCAGTTCAACAGTACACTGACACAAGCAGACAATTATTTACCCCTGGTTCAAAAACCACCAACAACCAGCTCAGAGCACTGAGGAGGTCTGGACTGTGTATCTAGACACTCACGACGATCATCTCTGGCAGCTTCAAAGGGTTTTACAGTACACTCACGAAGACCATATTCCAGACAAGATCAAGCTCATAGTATCTCAAATGATTGTCAGTCTGTAACCCCTGATCCCCGATGTATGTATCACAGTATCAGTACGCGATACGACGTACAAAATTGATTTGACCTCCATGGTAGTCCGATTGAGCCGATTTCAGTTTCAAAAATTATTTTCTAATATTTTAGATTTTTCAGGATTTTCTGGAATTTTTCTGGATTATTTTGGAAAATCTCCGTAGTCGGTGTCCACCGATACCGATAACCGGCTTTACGATTTTATTTCACAAACGGAGTAGAATTTTGAGAATCCGCTTTCACCTTGTGTCTTAGACTCGTATTATCTGCCTTAGGGTATTTTTGGGGATTTTTCTGAATTTATCGAAAATCGGGCCAAACCGGTGTCGCCGGTATCAGCGAGACACTCCGAGATTTTTAATTTGCAAACTAGACTGAATTTCTGCAAACTGTTTTCATATTACGTCTCAGGATAATATTCTCTATTTTTTGTAATTTTTAGGCACCGTTCGGAGCTGATCGAATATTGGGCCAATATTATCATATTAAAATATTTTTTTTAATCATTTTCTTTTCCCTTCTTTTCCTTCTCTTCTCCCTTTCTCTGGACGATTCCTCCACCGCCATTACCACTGCCTTCTCTCTCTCCTCTTAATTTAAAAACCCCTTCCCCCTTCTCTCTTTTAATTCTCTCTAAACCTCTCATCTCCCTCTCTCTAAAATTCCCTCTCTCTCTATTTCCCCACACACTCTCTCTCTTCCCCCCTTAGGCGGCAGACTGCCGCCGGCCTTGCCGCCGGCGTGATGGTGCGCTCCGGTGGCCGGCGCGCCACCGGGCTCCGCCTCCGGCCACGTGGCCGGTGGCCGGCCGCCGCGCCCCCCAGCCGGCGCACCACCACCGCCACCTGCTGTTTTTCTTCTTCCACTTCTTTTTCTCTTCTTCTCCTCCCTTTTCCTGTTTTTCTTCTTCTTCTTTTTTCTTTCTTTCTTTCTCTCTCTCTCTCTCTCTCTCTCTCTCTCTCTCTCTCTCTCGGGCTCAACCGCCGCCGGCGGGCAGCCTCGTCGCCGGCCAGCGGGGCTGGCCGGCCAAAGCTTGCGCAGCAGCAGCACTGCTGCTGCTGCTCCTCCTTCCTATAGTGGGTTCGGGTATGAACCCGAACCCCATAAACCCTATTGGGTTAAAGTGAGACCCGTTAACCCTTTTACCCATTAATTTAAGTTATGGGTTCGGGTTTGGATCTGAACTCGACCCGTTAACCTCAACCCGCATCCAAACCCATTAAAGGTAAGTTTACAGAAAACCCCCTGCTCCTTTTTAGTATTTACATTTAAATATTGTTATTACATATTTAACCCCATTTTATTATTTTTAGCGTTCGGGCGATATCTGGAGCATCCGGACTCCGATTGGACGATTCTGGATCCGTTGCGATCGTGGGAAAGAGAGATACCTTCCCGTGGCCAGTTTGTGAGTGTTTTTCTTTTATAAATTATATTTTATCATGTTTCGTGACAGTGATTGATAGATCTTGATTATGGATAAAATACGGTAACTATTAATTATTAACTTGTAATTCGTGGAAACTCATTGTAATAGGAAGAACATATAATATTGTAAGGTATTTCCTACTTTAATATAAAAATAGGTGATGTTAAAGCATAACAATAAATACTGACATAAACAACTCGGACACAGTCAGCATACCTGCACAGTCACTGACACTCGGGCCACTATGTCACCATATACTTGGACACTATTATGTCATATATTGGATCACAGTTAGATAACTATCGTCACATGTATACTGATCCACGGTATTAGATGACACGACACTGTCACTAGATCTGAATGCAGGACACTGGTATTGCATGCACTGTATCATCATGACACGGATACTGTAAGGTCACGGGACATGGTATTATCGTATACACTGCTTACTGTTAGTACATGTACTATCACAGAGATATTACACGGATTATTGCTACACATATATGTTCCACTGGTACACGGATATACCAATGCACGGACTACCGCATGTCATATTATTGTCATCGTTACATGGATTCTCAGCATATCACTGTTACACATGCATGTATGGAGATCACCGTTCATATTGCATGTATTATTGTTGCATGTATCTTCTTGTATTCCCGGTACATGACTATTTCCCGTTACTGATATTGATATTCCCGTTCCTAGATATATGATCTGTTGCTATGCAATGTGTGGCATCCCACATCTACTGTTTCCTGTTTCCCGTTATCATGCTGCCATGCACTGTTCTAGTATTTGATATACTGTATAGTTCATACTTGTCTTCTGGTACACCAGTTATAGCACAGTCACGCCAGCGTCTGGCGGAACATGTGTGGAACTAAGTGCCAACAGAGCAAAGTGCCACATCACACCTATCCGTGGTGGGGGCCACCTCTTTAATCCGTGGGGGCCACCTCTAGAATCCTCACTCCGTCTGGTGTTGGGTGACGAGGATGTCTCCGGTGTTCTTATTATTGATATTGTTACTGACCAGACTCAGTATTCTTGTTATACATGGTATTCCCGTTATACGCACGGTCATGCTGGCGTCCAGCACATGGTGTGTGGAACTAAGTGCCACACGGAACAAAGTGCCACACCACAGACATGGTGGGGGCCACCTCTTGAATCCGTGGGGCCTCCTCTAGAATCCCACATCGCGGGTGTCGGCATGATGGAGGCATCCTCAGTGCACTGACTATTCAGACCCAGTACATGACACATTTAATAACCCAACAATAGTGACGTCAGGAACACTTGTTATTTGGTCACTCTCTCGTTTGGATAATGGTACCCGTAGGTCATGTCCGGATGGGTTCGATTGGAGTGCGGGCTCCAGTATGAACTGCCAGTGGTATGGGACACTGGAAGAGATTGATTAAAATACCAGGTGCTACTGATTGTTATTATTGTATAAATAACATGACTTGCCTGATATATGTATCCTATTGTGTAGATATACTTGTTACTGCTCCTGAGCATTTATCCGCTATCATATTACATGTATACGTGTTACTTTACCTGTTTCATGCTACACTTTCTGAGATGGCATACGACTCATGTACATGTATTCTTTGCAGTGCTTATATTCTATTTTGCATTGCATATATGCTGCCTAGGCACAACACAGTAGAATGGTTATATTGCATATGCCCCTCTGCATGTTCACTTCTATCACGTCACCACTAGCATGTTTATTTCTATCACGTTACCACTAGACAACATTATGTATGATATAAACTGGACACGACTGTACGACTATAGACATGACCCGATAATAACATGCTAGGTAGTGATGGTAATAAAAGATGACATGTTTATTTATTTCTACTGCTTATTATATCCTTATTATATGGTATCACTAGTCCAACATTATGTATTATATATTATTATCGTGCTTGTATTACTATTGTATCTATTACTGCCTCCTTCATTTTACCACTCACTAGGTCGCTTTCTGACGACCCTGGTTTGCATGCCCAGGTTGGAGATCCGAGTTATCGTATTGTCAGATAGTCCATTGGAGTCACAGAGGAGACTCACCATCGAGATCCTTCATAGGTATCTTTGTGCTTTGTTCCTGTTATCTCTTTTATCCTTGTTTTTATATCTGTTATGATCGCTAACTCCTTTCTGCAGGTATTCTTGTACTTCTTTCCTGCTGGACCCCTTGTCTATATGGAGGCTATGTCCTGTACTGAGGCTTAACGTACGCGTGAGTGTGTTTTCACCTCACGTATGTACGTCGCCATAACGTCTCCGTATCCTTGGGATCGGGGCGTTACACAGTCCAATCATGAAAAGTATGAATTCAACCAGAGTCCAAAGTATTTCGAAATCCGTCCCAGTCAACTGCGGAATATTGAAAACTTTGGAGGGGGTTTTGTAGACTGTTTAAAAATCACTGAAGACAAGTCATCAGAAAACAGAGTCTATACTCCAGACGCGAGGCTAATTATAGCCACTCGTATAATGCCAAGGCGCAGAGCATGGACACTGCGCCTCAGAATCAATACAATACCAATATACGAGGGTTGAAACCCGCGTCCCAGCTGCTCTGTAATAACCAAGACGCGACTTTAAGCCTGCGTCCTTACATTAGTACAGTATCAAGACGCGAGAGCCTAAAGTCTGCGTCTCGGTTATAACTGCCCTCATTACTTGGTCAATTACTGCCCACGTAATGAGGGAGTTAACCCCTATTATGGAGGGTTTTTAGGGGACAGTTTTACCCCATAAGACCCTTATAAATAACTCAGTTCGCTATTGAGCAAGGAGGCGGAATAATTTTGGTTGCAAGGGTCGGGAATTTTTGGTCAGAAGAACTTTGGTTGTAAGCCTTAGAAAGACTAGAATCTCTAGCTGAGAAATACAAAGGAGAAAAACTCTTCTAAACAACTTTCTGAGCTCAAGTTAGTTCTTGCCTAAAGTCTCTTCGAGATTTTTTTTGTTGGACAGAAGCTGTGTTACTTCGTCCACCATCCAAAGAGAAGATTCCCAAGAGGTCGTGACGTTCACCCGGTTAAAGGAAAACAAGATTCACTTTCTATCGCTACATCAAGAACCGGTATTAAACAAGGGGAGATTTGAGCTTGAATATCTCCCTTTTGTAATCGGATATTTGATCCGTTGTAACTTTCTTTACGGTCAAATAAAGAATTTACAGCCCAAATACTTAGCAATAACAATAAAAACGAGAGTATATGGCACATCTATGCTCTTACCAAGTTGAGAATCTGAAGACGACAAGTCTTTAGACAGGCTGCTTGGAGATAAGGGTTCCCCAATCTCGGTGGTTACACCCTCACGAGGCATCCCGGTAGCTGGAACTTCGAGGCCCTCCTGCTGGGCCAGCTCCTGGATCATCTCCTCAATGTGAGAAAAAGTTGTGGCTTCGCTACCAGTAACCACCCCTGTAGAATAAATTCAAATGAAATGTTAAAACATCTTCCCAACTTGATGGAGAAACAGTTAAGGAGGATCGAAGAAATACCCTCAGCGGTAGCAATCTCTCCCGATGGTGAAACCATCACAGGGACATACACCTACATCTTTTCCTCTGAAATATGCGAGAATTTGCTGGTATCAGGAAGAGTGGTTCATCACCAAAGTCGACTTCTTCGCCAGAATAATATTTGTGCTCCTTAGACGACGAAGACGACAATTGGACCCATGAAGTCTCAGTGATTTGGGGCCTTACACTAAGAACTCTGATGGTGGGGCTGGGCTCTGCAACACGGGAAGTAGGCATTAAAACACTGGGAGAACCCGGTTGCGGCGCCTTCACCCCTTTCTCTTGAGCCGAAGAGGTTGCAGGTTGATTAGCCCCTTCGATCATAGGGGATTCGCCTGCAGGCTCTCCTTCCGCCAAAATCGCAGGACCCCTGCTGCGCAGACCTCGGGGGCGAAATGTTGGGACTGCCTCCTCTCTCTTCTTCTTCTGCCCCTTGCTCCTCAGTACTAGGAGGGATTACTTCAGGCATCAGGGCTGAAGTTTTAGCCTCAGATCCTTTTCTTTAGCCTTCTACGGGCTGGGCTCGTCATGGGAGACAGAGGCTCGAGGACGCTTGGACACATCTTGTCGAGCCCTCCGGACAGGGTGTTCCTCTGCGGCTTCCGCCCTAGACTCCAACACCAGAGCTGCTCTTGTCCTGCTAGCATTCCTCCTGGCCTCCCTTTCTACTTCTCTCTCGGCCCTCTTGGTACTCGGTCATCCCCGTAACCGACAACCCTTGGTCCCGACCTTGCCTTGTACATGGATTTGATGCCCTCGATTCATGAAGTATTTATTCTAAATCCGGGCACCTTATTCGCCATGAAGTACCACGAACAAAAGTCAAATTTGGCATAAGAGTTGGGCGTCTTGTGAGGGAGAGTAAAGATAGCTCCAGTCCCTCCCTCTATGCGGTAAAATCAGGCCCAGGCTCCTTCAAATAGATTCCCACTGAAGCGAAGACTCGGATTGCGGTTGCCAATGTACAACTAGTCGTAACCAAACTGTCGGGCAAACCGGCAAGGCATATAAGTCTCAATTTGCAGGAATTCCTTTGCTGAAACACAAGTACCGGGGGCTGGATGTTGATCAGCCACCAAAAGATGCCGGAGGATAACCGAGTGAAGCCATCTGGACCAACAAGATCGGTAAATTTGTTCCCGTAAGACGCATCATGAATCTCAGGGAAGCACCTGTCCAACTGGTAGTTGTTCCCGTTCAGGATTGTTTTCCGGATGAAGAACATATAATAGTGCAGCCAGCTCGAATTCTCCAATCGCTACACGTAAGGTGTGAAACCCTCGGAGGCAGAAACCGCCGTCATCAGCGAGGGACCAATGCATAACGTACTAGGCCATCAGGTACGTATATGGGAGCTCGACCCTGGGACTAGGAGTCTTGACCAGGGGACGACCGTTAGAATCCGTGACTGGGTGGCCCTCTGCGTCCACGATTGCTTTCACTTGGCAGAAGTTCTTTGCCTAACGCACGTAGCCCACTCTAGATCTCGACCACCATCGCTGGTAGAAGGGCGATGGACTTCCATAGGCAAGCAGGACCACCGATACACCACGTCAGCAACAATCACCTCATGCGGTAGTGTGGGCACCACACATCGCTTTAGCCATAGCATGAAGAATCCCGCCAACAGGGCCTGGTCAGACATCAAAACTTTCACTTGATGATGGAAGCTCTCAAAGACCGTGTCTGGTTTGAAGGTGTCTTCGTTGGACTCGGTGGTGTAGGAATTGGTGAGGCACTGATTTTTTTGAAAATTTTCTCATCAGGGCTTGGAGCTAGCCGGGACACCGGGTCAACCTTATTCACCCCGGGGAACAGATAAGTTGCCCATGACATCTGCTTGAGCCCCCCGCTCTCCTCTCTCCCGTCACTTGGCCGCAAATGTAGAAGTGACACAACACTTCCCGATACGTCTCGTATACTAGAGGATCACTCTTCTTCAGTAGATGTAGCTCCTCAGTTGACGGGACGCACTCCTCATAAGGGGCGTCTCCAATCATCAGCTCTGAGACTTCATACATCTCATGACATTTCCCCGATAAGAGTAGAGAATGTACAAATCTCTGGATTATAACGCTCCAGGATAGCGTAAAGATGTTGAGTGCTCTGCGGGATGCCGTATTGAACCGCCTCGACGACCCCATACAGCCCAGTATGTAGCAGAAGATTTTCAAATTATGCCAGAGCAAGCCCCACCATTCTACCCCACCAATTCTTATCGGTAGAATGGACCCAGCCGGGGGCACAAAATTTCGGAGGAAAATCACCCCTCACCTTCAGGAATTGATTGATGAAGGTGGCGGCGAGCTGAGGGGTCTTTCCCGTCCGGTACTCAGCTCTGACCAAGTCAGGCTGTAACCCCAGCACATCCCTCCCATGACCGAAGGTGTAGGCTTCGTGGGCACCTATCTTTCCCAAGATGACTCCAGAGAAGGGCCTTACCAACTCCCAATCTATTGTCCGAACACACGGACATGTGTTGAAGATAGGCCAAAAGGTACATTCGCTCCATATTCGGGAGGTAGAACCTTCTGCTGCCAATCTGACGAAGCCATTTATAGTCCCCATCATACAGAGCGACTTCATCTTCTTCGATTGAGTCGCCGAAGAAGTCGGGCTTCCTCAGCACAGCATGGGAGTCCGACTCCAAATGGCCATCAGAAATGATCTCCCGAAGGGCCAGCATGCTAGCATTGCTGATCCTATTCTTTCGTTCATTTGACCTGCCAGCAGTCACCGGAGCAGTCCTTTGTAGACAGAAGATCATGTTCGGGTCAGCGCCACCGACATGGCCAAAATAGCACTTCTTGGGCGGAGGGTTGGAGGAATATCGCACTGCAAAAAAGGGACAATACACAGTCAGAAATCTAAAAGATGATGACTAAGTTTTGAATCTCAGACGCGGGTTGAGTCTAGACGCGAAGATCAGCGAAAACCGCGTCTAAACTCAAAGACGCGAGACTCGCATGAAGCCTGCGTTTTAAATTTCACAACTTAGAAACTTCTCTAAGTGTTGGACTCAGATGCGAGACTAAGTGAAGCTCGCGTCCAGCCTCAGACGTGAGGTTCACATGAAATCCGCGTATGAACTCCCCCACTTAAGAAAATTCTCTAAGTGTTGGGATCAAAGGCAAGGCTCAACGAAGCCCGCGTTCAACAAACAGATATAGACTCGAGCTGATGAAGCGAAGACGCGGAGGTTGTCAAACACGTGTCTTGCCTACCAGTGCAAGAGCCGCGTCCGATGTCAAAACACGGGCGTGAGCCTCGCATTGGCGGTTCAGTTCAGAAGAGACTTAAGAGTTAGGATAACTCTTCAAGTCCCTTAATGGCGAAAACCAGGTCAAATGGTTGTTTACTTGAAATGGGACCTCCTACGTGGAAGAGCCGCCCATTTGGACCTCTGGAGCAGCAGCGCTTAAGGACGAAGCCACATGTTTTGTTTTTGGGGCCATTTTAACCGAGAATTCTTTGTAAAAGAAGGGGAAAAAAAAAGAAGCTCGGAGCTTTTCTTAAGCGTTCTGAAAGCTCCTGACGCGAAGCTCAACGGAGAAGAAAATGAGTCTAATGATGACTCTTGAAAGGCTGATGTCTTTTATAGACACAGTAATCCACCGAGATACGTGGCACATATCTCGAGCCCAATCTTCGCTTGAAGCGTGGCAATGCACCTCAAACGCGGACCTCGCGTATTAAGAGAACAACGTCTCTTCCAGCTCCACTTGACTCGTGGCAATGCGCCTCAAACGCGGACCTCGCATACTAAGAGAATGGCGTCTCTTCAAGCTCCGACCGACGCGTGGTAATGCGCCTTAAATGCGGTTCTCACGTTTAACAGGGCAGCGTCTCTCTAAAGAAGGACCGTGTCTCCACCTTGAAGTCTATGTTACTTCAAGCAAAGTGAAGGCTGCGTCTCCACTTCAAAGACCGCGTCTTTCTAGTATTCTCTGGTTTGCGTCTCGGCAAAGCAGCATGGCCGCGTTTCTTCAACAATGAGAAGTCTGCGTCTCCATCTTGAAGTCTGCGTTACTTAAACAAAGTGAGAGCTGCGTTTCCACTTCGATGTTCGCGTCTCCAATAAATGAGAATTGTGTTTCTACTTCAGATAAGGTCCGCGTCTCCACAACAACATGACCTCTTCGTTTAAAAGACTTGTGTCCAGTCTTTGCTTATGCAATCAGTTCAATAGTACACTGGCACAAACTGATGACTATTCTCTCTGGTTTAATAGTACACCAACCACCAACTCAGAGCACCGAGGAGGTCCAGACTGCATACCCAGACACTCACAACGATCATTTCTGGTGGCTTCAAAGAGTTTAACAGTACACTCACAAAGACCAAATTCATACAAGATCAGGCTCAAGATATCTCAGAAGATTGCTAGTGCATTCTTGAGAGCTTGCTGCAAGAAGAAAAATCTAAAGTGCTTTGAAACCCTTCCCAGTCAACTGCTAAGTTTTGAAAACTTTGGAGGGGGTTATGTAGACTATCTAAAATCACTGAGGATAAGTCATCAGAGAGTAGAGTCTATACTCCAGACGCGAGGCAAATCAGAGCCATTTATGCAAAGTCAAAATGCAGGGCTCAAAATCAGTGTCCCAGTTTCAGTGCAATGGCCAAAATGCAGGGCTTAAAAGCCCGCGTCTCCGCTTCACTACAGCGCCAAGACACGTGGAGCGAAGTTCGCATCTCCGCTTCACTACAGCGCCGAGACGTGTGAAACGAAGTCCGCGTCTCCGCTTCACTACAGCGCCAAGACACGTGCAGCGAAGTCCGCATCTCCGCTTCACTGCATTAGTCAAGACGCAAAGTTCGAAGTCCGCGTCTCCGCTTCGCTGCATTGACGCAAAGCTCGAACCCACGTCCCAGCATCATTGCAGTGCCAAGACGCAATGTTCGAAGCTCGCGTCTCAACGTCACTGCAATCTCAAGACGCAGAGCCCGAAGCCCACATTTAGTAGAGTTCGAAGCCCGCGTCTAGCAAGATTTGGAGTCGGCATCCAACACGCGAGGCTCGAAACCCGCGTTTCAACTATGGAAGAGCTCTGCGTCTCAGTTGTAACTGCCCTCATTATCGGGATAGTTATCACCCACGTAATGAGGGGAGTTAACCCCCATTATGGAGGTTTTTTAGGGGAGGGTTTACCCGTGAAACCCCTATAAATAGCCCAGTTCTCTATTGAAGAGCGCTCAGATTTTTGGAAGAGGATTTTTGGTTGGATTCTCTTAGTCGGAGGAATACTAAAGAAAGAGTAACTCTGCTAACAACTTGCTGAGTACAAGTTTGTTTTTCTTAAATCTCTTTGTGATTTCATTGGACAGGCTACTCCTTCCATAGTCTGAAGAGAAGATTCCCAGAAGATAGTGATGTTCACCTGGTCAACGGAAAACAAGATTCACTTTCCACCGCTACATCAAGAACCTAGCATTAAACAAAGAGAATATTTAAGCTTGAACATCTTCTCTCTTGTAATCGAAATTTTTGAGATTGTTATAATCTTTCATTGATTCAAGGAAATTTTATTACGATTCTCCAATTTTTCCCGAGCAAACATTGTGATGCATATATTAAATTTTTTGTTCAACTCCTAATTGATTATGTTGATCATGGTTGGTTGCATTCTATCTTTCTGGAGTTGAGAATTAAAAGTTTATTTGCTTTGTTTGAACAAAGATAATGCATGAGTTGCCTCGAGTCCTTAATGTTTATATGGAGTACATGTACTTGTAACAAACAATAAATATATTTGAGTTCAATTGTAAATAGTAAGAAACCATGTATAAAATATAGATCATATACAATAGAAAATGATAAAAGAGAAGAGGCAAAAGGATACAATAGAATGCACGTGAGCAACAAGCAAACAAAACAAGTAATTAATCTCGTGTGAATTCTTCCTGTGCTTTATTGTATTTATAATATAATAAATAGCAAAGAAGAAGGATCTTCTTAGCTGTTACTACACATTATCATCTGTTTCTCCCTAATCCTTATCGGACTATAGTATCTTGAGGAGCTTCTGCTTGATGAGACGGTGGCAGCAGACGGTGCATAAGATGACGACAAGGCATGAGCAGGCGAGGACGACAGAGGTGAGGACCGAACCTTGCAGACCAGCTTTGCTGCTCTTAACGAGTACTGCAAGAGGGGAGAGAGGCCAACGTCATTGAAGAAGTTGGCGCAAGCTCACTCTTAAAGAAAGGAGAAGGTGAGAAAGTTGCAGGCATTGAGAATATATAGAGGGTGAAGAATTGTGTGTGTAAGAGAGAGAATCAAGCAGCAAAAAAGATTATGCTTTATAGAGATGGAATAAAGAATGTAGTGAAGTAAAATTACTAGGACCTACTAATAATCTCATACTACTCAAGTATAAAGGAAGAAGACTCCTGTTGATCAGAAAGTAATTTGAAATAAGGGTTTCTATAAAAGCAGTGGATAAAAAGCAATGTTATTTTAATAACTGTGGGTAGGAAGTTGAATATAATTGTCGAAGGATTAAGTTTAGCATCGACTAGGTTCCCAGATGTTAAATATTGCTGCTCAGAAGTTGAATGTTATTGTCGAAGGACTCAGTTTAGCATCCACCATGCACGCATTAATTGTGCTCCAATTATATCTCAAAAGAGATAAAGGTACGAGGAAGAAAATGCTGGGATTTATGCCCCTCTTGTTTTCTAAAATTTGAAGGGAAATGAAATTTTGTCGCAGCGTCTTGGAGTTAGTAAAAGCTTCTTTGAGACAAAATTGTGGCATGTATGTCATGAATGTGTGGACTCCATTCATGATGCATTAAAGAGATTTATTTAGGACATGAATGAATTATGTGTTCAGTAAGTTACACAACATTTTTGGTTTGAAAATAACTAAGTCTTTGTAAGAAGATATGTGGTATTGAGAAGTTCAAAGTGCTGAGGCATATCCTGATAAGTTTCCAAAAATGGGTTTCTAATTAATTCATTATCCTCGGCCCTATTTAAACCCACTACACCATTCCCTATTTGATCAATGCCAAGTAAGATTTTTCTCAATTTTTAATTTTCAACTAGGCATGTTCTTTAATTTTAATTTTGGAGTTTAGATCAAGTGCATCAAGGGACCATCTCTGAGATCTCATTTTTTATTTCGCCAGGGTCATTCTTGAGAGTATAGAGTGATTTCATTTTACTCTTAGGAAAGTCATGCTCTCATAGCTTGCGACATTTGAGAAGATCCAATAAAAGCTAATCTAACTTTCAGGTAGAATTAATTCACGTGTATGTTTACTATGTGGGTTATGGATAATCTTTTCATACTTTATTGAGATATATAGTGTAATGTACTTCACCAGCCCCAGAACCAACCCTTTCTTTTCCTCGCAACACCTGCGATGATGAGTAGCCATAATGCCGACTTTCCATCAGCCGTATCCATCGACAACTCTTAAGTCAGAGATTATTAGCATTTGCATTGCTATATATTGATAGTACTCGCATTCACTTGCCTTATCTACACATGGTGGAGAAATCTCCCGAAGTGAAGACCCCCTTGCCGGGTGGTGCAAAAAAGTAGGTCGAAGAATTGGAGCTCGTGACGCTGCCGGCGATGATCTCAGAGAGGAAGCAGCTGGGTTTGAGGGCAGCAGATGAATGTTGTTGCTGCCGCAGCGAGTTTCAGGCAGGGGAGGAGGTCCATGTCCTCTCCTGTCGTGTGGTAATGCACCACGAATGCACCCTCAAAAATTTCAAGATGTATCGCTTATGTCCGCTGTGCTACGTGGAATCGCCTTTTTCTGACCTTGCCGTGGACCCTCCCTCTAACTCTGCTGCTGACAATATCAGCTGGAGCAGATTTTTTTCCTTTTGATTGTAATAATAATTAACTACGATCACCTCATCTGTTACAAATTATATAATAAATAATAAATAGATATAAAGAGTTATGCTATGCTCTAGTTCTCTTTAGTTGTGATAGAGTTGATCTTGAGATTGTGATCCTCGAGTGTTTTTCTAGAGAAGATAAATAGTATATCCCGTTATTTTTTATATATTGAAAGAAGAAAGATATTGGACCTTTGTCCCGTGATATTTTCCGCAGGGTTTTCCACGTAAAATTTGATGCCTTGATTTTGTGCTTGTTGATTTGCTAGTTATTGCTAGAGTAGCATTGTGGTGTTAGTTTATTAATTGAGCCGGTGCACACATTAAAGCTAATCTCGTTTTATCCTCAACAAGATCTGCTATGGATTTATTTCTTCATTTCTTTGTTTCTTTTACTTGTTTTACATATGACAAATGATGCTTTTAATGCTGTTGGGGTGATGTGGGTTTGAAGATTGGGGCTTTTGTTTAATATTGTATTTTGGTCAGACAAAGATTGGGTTTAATTCATTTCAGTTTTTGTCTTTTAATTAAAATACATGGATTGAAGTCTTATGATGAACTGTTTAAGAACATGGACCATGAGAATTATCCAACAATCAAGAACTAAGTAGAAGAGCAGATAGGGAATTACTAAAATAAAATGAGATATGAGGTTGTAAAAACTCATAATGACGCAAAACCTCTTTGTAGTGGGTAAGAGGTCTGAGTTTCAAATCTACATTAGTACAGAATTGGGCTTTCACGTCGCACGTTTGACATCGGTTTCAGTAACACAACGATGTGAAATAGAGGCGGTGGCATTTTTTGTAATATGTTGAAAATCTTATGATGCCGGTTCTTCAAAGAACCGACGTAAAAACTCAAAAAATAGAGGTGGTGACAATTTTGTAATATGTTCAAAAACTTACAGCGTTGGTTCTCCAAAGAACCAACATAGAAACCCAAAAATATTTTTTTTGTAAAAGTTTATGTCGGTTCTCCAACAAACCGACATGGAAACTAAAACAAAAAATAAGAAAATACTTAAAACGTTGGTTCTAAAAATGAACTGACGTGTTTTCTGAAAAAAAAATTAATTCCCACCCAAAAAAATAAATTTCACCCACTCAGATTCTCCCAAAAAAGTTCTCCCCCTCAAATTCCTCATTAGAACCACCAGCAAGCCCTGCTCACCGCCTCCAGTGCCGACCTCTTAAATTCCTCCATCGTGCTTGCCATGCATCATTGCTTCCTCGGCGTAGAGCTCCGCGGTTCGAAGTACTGGCCCTTGCCATTGTCTAGCAGGTCAAAGTATGGGCCCTCATTGTCGTCCTCTGGCAAAGGGCAAAGGATGGAGGTGATGGAGGTGGGACGCACACAATAGAACCAGGCTGCAGCGGGAGCTCTATTCCGAGCAGAGCAACATTAGGGTCCGATTGGAGGGCGAATGGAGCTCGATGACGGTGGTGGAGCTCGATGGCGGTGGTTGGGATTTGGGAGCTCAGTGGCGGTGGCTCGTGGTGTTTGGTGGTGGTGCTCGGTGGTGGAGCTCATAGTGCTCGGTGGCTCGTGGTGCTCGGTGGTGGTGGTGGAGCTCGTGGTGATGGAGCGGCAGTGGCTCATGGTGCTTGGATTTTTTTCTGAGTGTAAAGAGTGGATTTATAGTTTGATGATGACGATGATAATGATGATAATTTCTTGAGTCTGAAATACCTCGATCTTACAATTTTCTGGAGTGTAAAGATTGGTTTTTTATTTTTTATTTTTTTTTGAATCTGAAATATTTTGAGTTTGATGATGATGATGATGATAATTTTGGGCTTGTCATGAGCATGGCCATTTTCTTACTCGTTCGTTACCTTTCTCATTCTCCTCAAACAAGCTAAAGTATGGTATTCAAGAAAATTTATATAATTTCACTTCTAGACTTGTTAGTATCAACTAAAATAGCTCTGTTGGATTTGGGTCGAATAAATAGTCCCACACATTGACTAGACATGGGGATTGTCTTGGGTATATAAGGATTTGGGCCACTCCACCTAATAGGTTAACCTTTTAGGATGAAACCCCAAAGTCCTTTAATTGGTATCAGAGCCATGCCCTGAACTTAGTCGTGTGTGTGGGTGATGATTGATGTTGTTGATCCCTTCAATTTGGCGCAAAAGGCGTAGTAATGAGCCCCTGTAAAGCACTTGTTAGGCTCACGAGATATTTAACAGTGATGCTCCTTTGCAATGGGGCCGGCTGCAATTGGTGCTTCACATAAGGCGTGATCTGTCCAACGCAGTGAAGAGTTGGATCTCGATCGAGCATTTGGTCTTCCATTATGAAGAAAGTTGAGCTTGCATGGAGATTCTTTGTTCGAGTGGAGATTGTATGGATTTGGGTCGAACAAATAGTCCCACACATCAACTAGATATGGGGATGGTCTTCGGTATATAAAGATTTGGGCCACTCCACCTAATAGGTTAACCTTTTAGGATGGAACCACAAGGTCCTTCAAGCTCTTATTTCGTCAAATAAATTAAGAGCATAACTTTCTCAAGAAAACTAATCATACATATTCCTAAATCTGCCCTCTAAAATTTTACATGCTTTATTCTCTTCAAAGTCCAACTCTATGTCATTTAAAAAAATCATTACTTAACCTAGACAAGCTTGTTTGAAGCTCAACATGTTTCTAATTTCTAATCCTCTTTTCTTATATCGTCGTAGACTTAAACTATAAAAATATTAAGAAACATTCGAAATTAAATTCTAAATCTATCAAAACTGATTTAAACACAAATAAATGTTATAGACATTTGACGGTGGTTCTTTTATTAAGGATTCAAGGATTCTGAGCAAAGGACAATTCTATATTGTTGAAAATAAATTACTTCTTGTATTAATAATACAAACTAATGACAATATTTTTGGAGTTCGAAGGCAATTGGAATAAAGTGATCTAAAGAATAACAAAATTCTTATGTTAGAATTTTGTTGGCATATATAAAACCTAAGGCCATCTGGCCCTTAGAATGCAGTCATGAAACTGCCCTTTCAGATTTTATTCGATCATGTAAACAATATATATGGACTGTTATTATAAGTTTTTACAGCCTTAGATGTCGTTTTGTTTCAGTAATTCCTTATCTGCTCTTCTACTTAGTTCTTGATTGTTGGATAATTCTCATGGTCCTAGTTCTTAAACAATTCATTATAAGACTTCAATCCATGTATTTTAATTAAAGACAAAAAATAAATGAATTAAACACAAATTTAAAACCATTTCCTTTGTCTGACCAAAATACAATATTAAACAAAAGGCCCAATCTTCAAACCCACATCACACCCAACAGCATTGAAAGCATAATTTGTCATATGTAAAACAAGTACAAGAAACAAAAAAATCAAGAAATAAATCCATAGCAGATCTTGTTGAGGATAAAACGGGATTAACTTTAATGTGTGCACTGGCTCAATTAATAAATTAACACCACAATGCTACTCTAGCAATAATTAACAAATCAACAAGCACAAAATCAAGGCATCAAATTTTACGTGGAAAACCTTGCGGAAAATATCACGGGACAAAGGTCTAATATCTTTCTTCTTTCAGTATATAAAAATAACAGGATGTACTATTTATTATCTCTAGAAAACACTCGAGGATCATAATCTCAAGATCAACTATGTCACAACTAAAGAGAACTAGAGCATAGCATAACCCTTTATATCTATTTATTATTTATTATATAATTTGTAACAGATGAGATGATCATAATTAATTATTTATTACAATAAAAAGCGAAAAAATCAGCTCTCGTTGGTGTTGTCAGCAATGGAGTTAGAGAAAGGAGGGTCCACGGCAGGGTCAAAGGAAGGTGGTTCCATGCAGCTCAGCAGGCAAATGTGATACGTCTTGAAGTTTTTGAGGGCGCATTCGTGGTGTATTATCACACGACGGGGGAGGACACAAGACTCCTCCCCTACCTGAAACTCGTTGCAGCAACAGTAGCATTCATCTGCTTCAAACCCAGCTGTTCCCTCTCTGAGATCGTTACCGACAGCGCCACGAGCTCCAATTCTTCGACCCACTTTTTTTCACCACCCGGCAAGGGGGTCTTCACTTTGGGAGATTCCTCCACCATGTGTAGATGAGAAGGCGAATGAATGCGAGTACAATCAATATGGCAATGCAAATGCTAATGATCTCTTACTTGGAGTTGTCGATGGATATGGCTGATGGAAAGTCAGCATTGTGGCTGCTCATTGTCGCAGGTGTTGCGAAGAAAAGAGAGGGTTGGTTCTAGGGCTGGTGAAGTACATTACACTATATATCTCAATAAAGTATGAAAAGATTATCCATAACCTACATAGTAAACATACACGTGAATTAATTTTACCTAAAAGTTGGATTAGCTTTTATTGTATCTTCTCAAATGTCGCAAGCTATGAGAGCATGACTTTCCTAAGAGTAAAATGAAATCACTCTATACTCTCAAGAATGACCCTGACAAAATGAAAAATGAAATCTCAGAGATGGTCCCTTGATGTACTTGATCTAAACTCCCAAATTAAAATTAAAGGACATGCCTAGTTGAAAATTAAAAATTGAGAAAAATCTTACTTGGATTAATTAAATAGGAAATGGTGTTGGAGGTTTAAATAGGGCTGAGGATGATGAATTAATTAGAAATTTTTCTTGAGAAAATTATCAGGATACCCCTCAGCACTTTGAACTTCTCAATACTACATGTCTTCTTACACAGAACCAATTATATTCAAAACAAAAATGTTGTGTAACTTACTGAACACATAATTCATTCATATCCTAAATAAATTTCTTTAATGCATCATTAGTGGACTCCACACATTCATGACATACAATCCACCATTTTGTCTAAGGAATCTTCTACTAAATTCAAGACAATTTCTGCTCCCTTTCAAATTTTAGAAACCAAGAGGGCATAAACCCCAACATTTTCTTCCTCGTACCTGCATTTCTTTTGATGTATAGTTGGAGCATAATTAACGCGTGCATGGTGGACGCTAAACTTAGTTCTTTGATAATAACATTCAACTTTCGGAAGCAACATTTAACATCTAGGAACTTAGTGGATGCTAAGCTTAGTCCCTCAACAATAACATTCAACTTCCTATCCACAGCTATTAAAAGAAATTTTTTTTTTATTCACTACTTTTGTAGAAACCGTAATGTCAAATTGTTTTCTGATCAATAGGACTTTACTTCCTTGTATACTTTAGTAGTATGAGATTATTAGTAGGTCCTAGTAATTTTATTTTACTACATTCTTTATTCCATCTATATAAAGCATAATCTTTTTGTTGCTTGCTTCTCTCTCTCACACGCACACAATTCTTCACCCTCTTTATATTCCCAATGCTTGCAGCTTTCTCACCTTCCCCTTCCGTTGAAAGTGAGCTTGCACCAACTAGGTTCAATGACGCTGGACTCTTTCCTCTTGCCGTACTCGTTAAGAGCAACAAAACTGGTCTGCAAGGTTGGGTCCTCGCCTGCTCCTGCCCTGTCATCATCCTATGCACCGTCTGCTGCCACTATCTAATCAAGCAGAGAAGCTCCTCAAGAAGAAGAGCTTTACTATAGTCTTATAAGATCTAGGAAGAAACAGATGATAATGTGTAGAAACAACTAAGATCCTTCTTCTTAGCTATTTATTATATTATAAATACAATGAAGCACATGAAGAATTCACACAAGAGATTAATTACTTGTTCTGTTTGCTTGTTGCTCACGTGCATGCTGTAGTATCCTTTTGCCTCTTCTCTTTTATCATTTTCTATTGTATATGATCTTTAGTTTATACATGGTTTCCTACTGTTTGCAACTATTGTTTATTACAAGTATATGTACTCTACATAGATATTAGTTAAGGACTCAAACTTGAGGCAACTCATGCATCATCTTGTTCAAACAATGCAAATAAACTTTTAATTCTCAACTCCAGAAAGATAGAATGCAACCAACCATGATTAACATAATCAATTAGGAGTTGAACAGAAAATTTAATATATGCATCACAACATTGGGAAATTACACATGACAAAAAAGGTAAAAAAAGACTTTGACAGAAATAAGAAAATAAGATAAATAAAGGAAAAAAACTTGCATAAATTCACTGTTGGAAAGTTATTACTGAGATGCTTACGGATCGGGGCATCAATTCAACCACCACAGCTAGTGGAATCCATTTGCGCCAACAGAGCTTGTGCTATGTAGCCTGATTGGGTATTTGGGATTAGAAGCCAAACTATAACAATTAATGCAGAATTAATAACCCAATGAAGTGAATAAATTACATTTTTGATCACTTAATGAGGCAATAATAAAACTATTGGAGGTATTTTTGGGAAGTAGAATGAAGGTGCATAATGTTCTTTCGCCAGACACTCAATTTGAATATTGACAAGTATTTATATATTCCAATTTTCGGTTATAGGTAGGGTATGCTCAAACTACACTGGCAAGCTACCATCTTCTGTTATTACCATCTAGTAATCAATCCATATTACTGGGTTGATACTGCCTAGTGCATGCATGGACTCTGAAAAAAAAATAGGGTTTACTATTAATAGATTTTGGAAAAATTATAATATTCTTCATTTGCTGAAAACAGTGAAATAGAAATTGCAGGCCACAATTATGAATTATATTGTATGGTGCAGATGAAACTTTTTAGTTAGTGAAGCAAGTGCTAACTTGAAGCAGCTTCAATTATTAGAGAGCACTCGAAGGCTTCTTCAAATGTTTCGGAACTGAATAAGATGTAAAATATGGATGCCCTTACATCCATGTGGAAGTTATGAAATAAATCTAATCTAAAGGGACATAATTCTATTCTATGTTCCATACCCGTATCTGATCTAAACAGATTCCACAAGGAAACATGAGGACACTGCATATCATTTTATGTTCTGAATGTATAAATATTTCTTTACAACCCTTTGTTTTTCATTCTTTTATTTTTTATGGACTCACAAAGTACAAGATATGTTGTTTAATCAGCCAACAAATGGTTTTTAATGTAAGAGAGGAAACTTTGTCCTTTTCAACTATCAATAATAGTATAAGATACTTGTTCATATATGGAGAGTTCATGCTAGTTTTTTATAGTTTAGCCTGTTGCGAAATAGATATGATCTAATACCACTGTTGTGACAAATCGGCACTCTAATACCTATTGTTACTCCTAGGATCGTCATTTGCGGAACTTGACAATATGATCAGTACTTACAACAACAACAAAAACAATGCCATTTGTACCAAGTATTTGGGGTAGGCTACATGAACCTAAAGAGAATTACGCCAGATCGAGCACATGGATCAGCTTTTTCCACTCATTCCTATCGAGCAATATGCCTTCACTAAGACCTTTAAACTCTATATCTTGTCGTATCACCTCCATCCATGTTTTCTTCGGTCTTCCCTGCGCTCTTTTAACTTGTCCTAATTTGATATGCTCTACTCGTCAGACTGATGCATTTGTAGGTCTACGTCGCACATGAACAAACCATCGTAAGCGATTTTCTTTCATCTTTTCTTTTATAGAAGCTACACCTATTTTAGTACGAATATTCTCATTTCTCACCTTATCTCTCCGCGTGTTACCACACATCCAACGAGCATGCGCATCTCTGTGATTGAGTTATAACCTGCATACAAAATATAGAATTTTAGAACTTTTAAAACAGTAGTGCAAGGTGCTCAATACTACCGCGATAGCAAGTGGCTATGCGGGTCGTGATCCACAAGGAGGGACTAGCGATGGAAGCTTGTTTAGCAAGTTCTCTTTTCAAATACCATTAATGGTTAAAAATTCTTCTTTAGTTTTTTTAAAAGAAAAAGGAAAAATTGTTAAAGTTGAATTAGGAAGAAGATGGTGGATTAAGAAGATGGAAAAATGAAAAATAGATTATATACAAAGAAATGGAAAAGAGTGATAAAGATGGTTGGAGCTTGTGATATTGAAACTAAAGAATAAGAAAAGAAAGATAACCTAAAAATTACTTATCTCTTCAGTGCCCATATACCTTGGATCTGTTGCGACGACTTACCTTGTCTTTGAAGGCAATCAAGCATGGCGTATAGGATCTTCCCCATTCTCGATCTACACTACGAATAAAAGGGCAAATTATACTAGCAAGAGAAGGGTTGTTCATCACCATAGGCCATCAAGGGCACTTGCAACGGCTAAGTAGTCTCGAGGCTATCGGATTCTCTTAGATTGCAACACATCAGAGGAGAGTAAAAGAAAATAAGAGTAAAGAAAGAAAAAAGAAACTTTGATTCGATTCAAATAACAATGAAAGAAGAGATCACTTACACTGGTGTCACCTGCAGTACAAGCTTGCTCTCATTCCTCCATGAAAGTCGTCTTTCCTCTCAGTTACATAAAGAAAAGTAAAAATTACATAAAAAGAAAACTAAAAACCTAAGTTACAAACTACAAATTATCCTAAGTTCTATTCTCTGCTTGGTCGTTCCTGTTTACAGTGAAAACCCTGTCTTTTATAGGCAAAAACCCAGAGGGGGGAGGCGTGAGAAGATAAGGGGAGCAAACGATCCCCTTATCTCGACCAAAGATTCGCGGCTCTGGCTGCGGATCCGCGGCCTGGCTGTGGCCAGGTGGCCACAGCCGGAGGGGTACAGCTCCACGTTTTGAGATTCAGCTTTATCTGGTTCTAGATTTCTCGTTGCAGCTTCTGATTTTGACGAAACGATCTTTGATTATTGGCTTTAACCACTTGATTTGGAAGATCCATTTCAATCGGTTTTCAACCTCTCTGATTTGCCAAGATCTGCCCTGATTCCCTGATTTTGAATTTATTCTGAATTAAATCAGAATTTGGTGGGCTTTTTGGGCTCGTTTCTCTTCACTCTCATTTAGGAATGAGCCTACAAATAAATTAAACAATAATTAGGAACAAGCAGAGTTTATTTAATAATAAGTATGAGAATATGATAATAAATGTGCAATCTTAGCGACCGATCACACCCCCATACCTATCTTTTGCTCGTCCTCGAGCAAAACAACTAATACTATACTAAAAATTATTAGACCACTTTCGCGGTCACGCGATTGCACTGAGCATATGCAATAAGCCGTTAAACCTCTAGGTTTCCCTAGAGGACGAGTTTTGTCTCGTGAGGGTTTTCAGTGGATTGCACCCACAAAATCCATAAAGAAAGAGAAAAATGTTAATATTTTGAAAACATATTTTTAAAGAAAAATATTTGAAATATTATTCAAAAATTTGTTATCAATCAAAGTAAGGAGTCAAATTGTACTTCTCATCTAGTCTTATTACTTTACCCTAAGTCATATGCACCTTGTGACCGTGAAAATTTTGACTAAGGGTTCTTTAACTCTAACCCTTATGCCTTATTTATTTATATATATATTATGGTATTATTCCTTAGTTCTATTAGGCTTTCTAATCTGCCCATGTAACGAGCCTTTAATCGATGACTCCCAAACCAAACGGTCTTAGGGCACCGGGTGAGGAAACACCCCAAGGACTCAAGGACTCCAGCAAACAAGGCCATAAAAACTAAGAATTATATTATATGAATCACTTTTAGGCGTGAATATTTATGCTTTATTCGGCACAAATACCCAGCTTAATTAGAGGATTTTTATATATAGTTTTTTTTTTAAACTTATCTAATCATCTTTCGCATAAATACTAAGGCTTGCTTAGGCCAAAGCACCTAGCTAATCAATAATTAGATTTGTTCATCTTTTTTAAATAGTTTTTTTCTTTTTTCTTTTTATAAGGCATAAGAGTTTTTGTTTTTGAACCCTAAATGTGTAAGTGTATAAAGTGTGCATATTTCATCAAGGTAAAGATCAAGACTAAATTACTTTGACAAATTATCTTCCTAACCCTAAAAATCAAACAAATAATCTTATTTTGACCAAGTTTAAGAAATCCTAATTTTGATTTTCCTATTCCTTAAAATTGACTTAATTTTTTACAAAAAATATGTCAAAATATTGTTTCTATTTTCAAAAAGTTTTTTAAAAGTAAAGAAAATGTTAAGTTTTTTTAAATAAAGAGAAAAACCTAAGTTATGTTAGAACCCTCCCCAACACCTATCTCATGCATTGTCCTCAATGTATGAATTAATGCATAGATGCATGAAAAAGAAGACAGAGAAGGAAAATACTACCTTAAGGTGGTGGTTCCGGTGGTGGTCTGATTGGTCCATGAAATGCGGCCCAATTGACTTTTCGTGGAGTTCGAAGGAACCCATCAGAAATTTCTCTAATATAACCCACTAAAATGATATATACATGAATGATTTTTATTAAAAATTTAACCCCATCTAATTTTCAAATTCCATAATTAATTTCAGAGTCAATTTTGTCAACTGCCTTGTCTCAAAATGGAGTGTAAAAAGATAGAATGATTGACTTGGACTCAGGAAGTACGGGAACTAATACCGACTCAGGAAAGTGACTTAAGTCAAGTAAAGGTTCAGGAGTCGAGATTGGTTCAGGAAGTGGGTCCAAATCAAGAAGTTGAAACTCAAGTATATATTCATTTTCCAACAATGGAATGTGACTTAATATTGGTGATTCAAGTTCAAGAATGATAGGTGTGGGAATCAAAACTGACTCTAAAATATTACTCAAGTTCGGGTAACAAAATAGGAGTCAATATTGATTCGGGAATTTGAACTGGATCACAGATTTGAGAATCTAGGTCACATTTCTCATTGAGTTCAATTTCATAAAAATGAGAACTTGCCAATTTGTCAATAGGACTTTCAAAAGTGTGAAATTGGTCAAGTTCAATATGATGATCGTCAAAGATGGGATTCAATTTCATGATGAATTGGCACAGGATCCAATGTTGACTCGGGAAAACGATTGAAATCAGGTGAAGATACTAGAGTCATTATTCAATCAGGAAGTAGAATTGAATCACTAAGTTGAGGTTCAGAATCATAATCATTCTCAAGTTCTATTTCAGGAAAGGAATAACTTGCCAAACTGTCAATATCATTTTTAAAATTTGGAGTTTGGGCAAGTTCAAATGATTGTGCTGAAATGGAACTTTATTTTCCAAAACAACATGACTCTTCAGCTCTAACAGAATGGTTAATGACATCAGAACTGGCCAAACGGTGAGAACGTAGAGTTTGGACCATCATATCTATATGTCATGATTACGAGCATTTTGAGCCTGAGTCATGGCTTCAAGCATCTTTTCATAGTTGATAGGTTCATCGTTTTGTTGCGATTGGTCTTGAAAAGATGAAGTGTTATTTTGGAATTGGTGGTAAAATTGTGAGTCCATCAAATTTTGTGATTGTTGTTTGGACTCACGCATGCTCATTTCCAAAATTGATGGTTTTCTATTTTGGACTGGTGAAGCTGAGTATGAATCTTGGAAATATTGTGGATAAGGTGGATAAGGAGGACAAGTTGGTTAAAAATTGGACTCGGGGGAGGTGAATCCCCATTGACTCTGTGAAGAGTTGAAATTATTTTGAAAATTATGGTTATAAGATTGGGGTCATGGGTTATATTGATTCGGATAAGGCCAATCCAGCACACTAGGTTGGTTAAAGTTATGATATGCCGGGTTGGTAATATCCGAAAAGAGGGTGTGTAATATGGATTACCATTAAAATTGGAAAAATTATTGTTATAAGCCATATCACACAATAAAACACAAACAAAGAAAAAAACAAACAAATAAGCAAACAAAAAGGAAAAAAATTCTAACCTAAGTTAGGGTAGACCTTTGACTTAGACGACTCCTAACTGGTTAGACTGTCCATAGCAAGTGACCTTTGACCCAGAATTTCAGAACTTTTAAAACAGTAATGCAAGGTGCTCAATACTACCGCCATAGCAAGTGGCTATGCGGGTCGTGATCCACAAGGAGGGACTAGCGATGGAAGCTTGTTTAGCAAGTTCTCTTTTCAGATACCATTAATGGTTAAAAATTCTTCTTTAGTTTTTTTAAAAGAAAAAGGAAAAATTGTTAAAGTTGAATTAGGAAGAAGATGGTGGATTAAGAAGATGGAAAAATGAAAAATAGATTATATACAAAGAAATGGAAAGAGTGATAAAGATGGTTGGAGCTTGTGATATTGAAACTAAAGAATAAAAGAAAAGGAAGATAATCTAAAAATTACTTACCTCTTCAGTGCTCATATACCTTGGATCCGTTGCGACGACTTACCTTGTCTTTGAAGGCAATCAAGCATGGCGTATAGGATCTTCCCCATTCTCGATCTACACTACGAATAAAAGGGCAAACTATACTAGCAAGAGAAGGGTTGTTCATCATCATAGGCCATCAAGGGCACTTGCAACGGCTAAGCAGTCTCGAGGCTATCGGATTCTCTTGGATTGCAACACATCAGAGGAGAGTAAAAGAAAACAAGAGTAAAGAAAGAAAAAGAAACTTTGATTCGATTCAAATAACAATAAAAGAAGAGATCGCTTACACTGGTACCACCTGCAGTACAAGCTTGCTCTCATTCCTCCATGAAAGTCGTCTCTCCTCTCAGTTACATAAAGAAAAGTAAAAATACAAAAAAAGAAAACTAAAAACCTAAGTTACAAACTACAAATTATCCTAAGTTCTATTCTCTGCTTGATCGTTACTGTTTACAGTGAAAACCCTGCCTTTTATAGGCAAAAACCAAAGGGGGGAGGCGTGAGAAGATTAGGGGAGCAAACGCTCCCCTTATCTCGACCAAGGAGCCGCGATCTGCGACTCTGACCGCGGATCTGCGGCCTGGCTGTGGCCAGGTGGCCACAGCCGGGGGGGTACAGCTCCACGTTTTGAGATTCAGCTTTATCTGGTTCTGGATTTCTCGTTGCAGCTTCTGATTTTGACGAAACGATCTTTGATTATTGGCTTTAACCACTTGATTTGGGAAGATCCATTTCAACCAGTTTTCAACCTCTCTGATTTGCCAAGATCTACCCTGATTCCCTGATTTTGAATTTATTCTGAATTAAATCAGAATTTGGTGGGCTTTTTGGGCTCGCTTCTCTTCACTCTCCTTTAGGAATGGGCCTACAAATAAATTAAACAATAATTAGGAACAAGCAGAGTTTATTTGATAATAAGTATGAGAATATGATAATAAATGTGCAATCTTAGCGACCGATTACTCTGCTACACTCATCTTTTGAGCATCACATCTCTTTATAGCCCAACATTCTGTGACATATAACAAAGCTGGCCTAATAGTAGTGCGATAAAACTTTTCCTTCAGTCATAACAGAATGTTACGATCACATAAAACTCCTGTTGCGCTCCTCCATTTCAACTAGCCGACTTGGATCTTATGGTTGACATCACTATCGATCTCCCTATCCTTTTGGATAATAGTACCAAAGTACTTAAAATGACTGCTCATCGGTATTTCTTGTCCATCTAGTCTCATAATATTATAATCTCAGATTTTCTATTTATTGAATTTACACTCCATATACTCTGTTTTGGCCCTGTTTAATCTAAAACTTTGAGATTCTAGAGTTTATCTTCATAACTCCAATTTGGTATTTACTCCAGCTCTCGTCTCATCGACTAGGACAATATCATTAACAAATAGCATACACCACGGTATCTCATCCTGAATAGCTTTAGTAAGCTCATCCATCACTATGGCAAATAAGAATGGACTCAATGCAGATCCTTGATGCAATCCACTTGTGATAGAAAAATCATTTGTTATGCCTCCATAAGTTCTGACATTTGCCACTACTCCATCGTATATATCCTTGATTATGTCAATATATTTGATGGGACTCCATTTTCATCAATGTCCACCATAATATCTCTCTTGGCACCTTATCATACGCTTTTTCTAAATCAATAAAGACCATATGCAAATTTCTCTTCCTTTCTCGAAATCGCTCTATAAGTTAACGAAGCAAATGAATAGCCTTTGTTGTCGATCATTCTGATATGAACCCAAACTGGTTCTCTGATATTTTAACATTCTGCCTTAATCTGTGTTTAATTACCCTTTCCCAATGCTTCATGGTATGACAAATGAGTTTTATTCCACGATAGTTTGAACAACTCTAGATATCACCCTTGTTCTTATAGAGAGGTACTAAGGTACTCTTCCTCCACTCATTTGGCATTTTTTTAGTTAGCCAGATCTTGTTATTAAAGAGGTTTGTCAGCCATCTCACGCCCACCTCTCCTAAGCATCTCCATACCTCAATAGGAATTCCATCAGGGCCAACATCTTTTCTTGACTGCATCCTCTTCAAGGCCTCTTTAACTTCAGATTCGCTAATTCTGTGCATATCATTACAGTTCATATCCTGGCACTAAATGGTAAGGTCATCCAAATGTTGAGTAAAACTACCATTGAACAATTTGTTAAAATACTTTTTCCATCTTTCTTTGATTTCTTCATCTCGAACTAAAACCTTTTGATCCTCATCTTTGACACACCTCACAGTACATAAGTCTCTAGTCTTTCTCTCCCTTATTCGAGCAATTATATATATATATATATATATATATATATATATATATATATATATATATATATTATATCTTTTTTAACATCTTTGGTGTCCAACTTCTCATACACTTCTTTGTACACTTTAGCTCTTGCTTTCTGAACAACTTTCTTTGCCTCCTTCTTGGCTAGCTTATACCTCTCAAAACTCACTTCATCACAATTTTTTTCAAATCTCTGTAAGAGTCATTTGATCTTAATGGCAATACCTCTTCATTCCACCATGATGTGTCCTTACATGGTGGAGCACCACCCCGTGACTCACCAAGTATATCTTTAGCTACTCTTTTAATGTAGCTAGCAATTTTGTTCCATGTTATATTGGGATCATCTTGGGCTTTCCAGTCTGCTTCATGTACTACTCGATCTACAAAAACTCCTTGGTTACGTTCTTTTAGCCGCCACCACTTAATCTTAGGATCTAACTTACGTTTAATCTTTCTAAATTTCTTTCCAATCTGGATATCTAAAATTAAGAGTCTATGTTGGGTTACTACACTCACCTGGTACTACCTTACAATCCATACAACAACCTCTATCTACTTTTCTAGTTAATAAGAAATCTATTTGGCTCGCACTTGATCCACTTCTAAAAATGATCAAGTGAGACTCGTTCTTCCTAAACCAAATATTTGCGAAGATCGAATCATATTACAAAGTAAAATCTAGAATCGAGTTACCTGGTTCATTTCTTTCCCCAAAACCAAATCCTTCATGTACACTATCAAACCATAACGACTAGTTCCTACATACCCATTGAGGTCACCGCCTATGAAAAGCTTTTTTCTAATGTGTATGCCTTGCACAATCTCATCTAAATCCTCCCAAAATTGACGCTTACTAGACTCATCAAGTCCTACTTGTGTTGCATAGACAATAATAACATTAAAAATCTCCCTACCTAAAATAAGTTTAATTAGTAAAATCCTATCACCCTTTCTCGTAACCTCCACTACATTCTCAAGCAATTGTTTATCTATGATCACACTCACCCCATTACGATTTCTATCTTTACCAATATACCAAAGTTTATAACCCCAAGGCTCTATAATTCTAGCTTTTTCACCTACCACTTTGTTTTCTGCACACACAAAATACTAACATTCCGTCTAATCATAGCATCGACTAACTCTGCTAATCTACCTGTAAGAGAACCTATGTTCCATGATACTAACCTAATCTTATATTCATGTGCTAACTTCTTTACCCTCACCCCCTCATAAAAGTGTGGGAACTCTTTCGCATTTGACACCACATCCGGGCACCAATGTGGCGCGTCGTTTATAAACGACGATCTAGTAACCCTTGCCCACTTTTCACTACACCCGGGCTCCGTTGTAGCGCGTCGCTCAGTAGGGTACGCCCCTAACAAAATGTAGTTCTTGGTTTATGTTTATAGTATGTGACAATATTTTATGTTGGCTGTCACAGGCCTACCATAATCCCCCTCCTTTATCCTGGCTTGGGACAGGCAATGATTAGTGCACTGACGGAGTTAATAAGATCAGTACTTGCAAAAGAAAAACAGTTGTAAAGCAAACTAACAATACCTAGACAAAAGAGCAATAAGAAAAAGCACGAGGATTTAACGTGGTTCGACCCAAACTTGACCTACGTCCACGGGGAGAGAAGTTGAGAGAGTTTTATTAATAACTTGATACAAAAAGATCTAACTTTGCTCTTTATGTAACAAAGGTTTTCACCTTCCTCCTTAACCTAGACCTAGATTAAAAGAGTATTGCCTTATTTTCATGCACTTTCACATTGCTCCTCCCTTTCTTGGCTTCCTTCTAATTTCCTTCGTGTTCTCCATCTTTTTCTTCTTTTGAAGAGATTAGATAAATGTTGGGTTATAACCTTTATTTATAGGATTTTACAATACAACTTCTACTTAAACTATGAGATGATCTTGGTCATTGGACGCTTGAAGAATCTTGATCAATCCTATTGGGAGTTAATCTCTTAATCTAGAAGAATTGTAAACCCTTTAATTTTTAGAAACAAACCCTTCATTGAATAGAAACTGAGTCCTGTTCGTTCTCACTAGAAAAGAAAATCGGCGCCTGAAAAGGAAACTGATTATGCTTTGGGAAATGCCCCTATTAGTTGACTAATCCATATGATTAGTCGATTAATTCCTGATATTAGTTGACTAGTACACATATATAGTCGACTACTGTAAACTGCTCCTTTGTTTCTGCCTCTATATCTGCCCTAGTCGACTAGTACTTCTGATTAGTCGACTAGTAGTCTTGTTAGTCGACTATAAGTTGACTAATTTTCCTTAATCTGCTTCTTTTCTTCTCTCCAAGCAATCATCTTCTTCTCCAACTTATTTTGATCTTCTTGGACCAATATCTCCTCTTGAAAACAGGGTAAAATCCTTACAATCTCCACCTTAACTTGCTTTTCAAGCCTTTAATAAAATATCTTGAGATTTTGGAATACTATCTTGATTCTTTCCTTTGTTGTAACCATACTGTGAAGCCTTTAACTCTTGCCCCCTCTCCCAGGATCTTTGGCGGATTTATCGCCATGGCTTGGGCCATCTCGGGCCTTACCCGAATGCACCATTTCTCCTTCCCGCAACACTTTGACTCGGTTCAAGTCTTCCTTGAAGCTCCATATCGCAATGAGCTCCTTCCAAGCTTATTTTTGAAACTCCACCTCGAACTGAGTTTTCTTCCTTTAGCTTGTATAGCCCTTCACTCTTCTCTCTTTTCATGATTACCTTGTCTCCTTAGCTAACTGTGACAATGTCTTGTTGCACTTGGATCCGGCATCCTTCTTCGTCGAGCACCCTTAGATTGTAGTGTGCTTCCGGGACATACCGGACCGCCTCCAGAGCACACACCGTCCCATCTCTTTCTATAACCTTGACTGTCCCAGTGCCAATGACCTCGCAAGCTGAGCCATCCACTATCTTGACAATTCCTTCCTCCTTTGTAATCAAGGAGTTGAATAGCTCTTTTGGGAATATACATGAACTTTACTACTCGAATCAAATATCCAGTCTTTTACTTGAGAAGTGTTATCATCATAGGAAGACATTAATACTTCGGTGACCTCTACACCGCTGCATGCTACGCTGCCTCCGCGGCTTGCCCCTTCTTCTACCACTCTTACTGATGCTTGCAGTCTTCTTCTAATGGCCTTCCCTGTGAAAAAGTGACACGTCTTTGATAAGCCTGAACCTTTCTTTCCTTTCTCCTTTTCCTTTTCCTTCCCGTGACCACCAAACCTGATCCTGTCTGCTCCTATTGATTTGGTCTTTTCCTAATCTCATTAAATAAGAGAGTTGACGTGACCTCCTTCAAGATGAGAGTTTCCTTACCGTAGAGTATGGTGGTGACAATGTGATCATATGACTATGGAAGCGAACTGAGAAGTATCAACGCCTTGTCCTCCTCGTCGATCTTGATATCAACAGCTAGAAGCTAGCCGATGATCTTGTTGAAGAAGTTTAAATGCTCCAACGTCGCTATCCTTTCGTTCGTATGTGGCCCATATAGTTGTTTCTTAAGTTATAGCTTGTTGGAGAGGCTTTTCGTCATATACAATGTTTCTAATCTTGACCATACTCCTGTAGCTGTTTCTTTATTCATCACGTTATACGTAACCTCGTCTGCGAGACATAGTTGGATCGTGCTTGCCGCCTTTAGATCCATCTCCTCCCAATCTTCGTTTGACGTACCTACAGGTTTTCCTGACTTACCTTGCAAGGTCTTGTGAAGACCCTGTTGCGCCAGCAACGTTACCCTCTTTTGCCATAAACTAAAGTTCTTTGCCATTGAATTTCTCAACCTCGAACTTTATTGTAGAGCTTTCTATCTTCGACATATCGCCTTTCGTCAACCTTTAGCTCTGATACCATTGTTGCGAAATTGATATGCTCTGATACTACTGTTTTGTCAAATAGGCACTCTAATACCAATTGTTACTCCTATGATCGATGTTTGCGGAACTTGGCAATATGATCAGTACTTGCAAAAGAAAAATTATTGTAAAGCAAACTAGCAATACCTAGACAAAAGAGCAGTAAGAAAAAATACAAGGATTTAACATGGGTCGACTCAAACTTGGCCTACCTCCACGGGAGAGAACTTAAGAGAGCTTTATTAATAACTTGGCATAAAGAGATCTAACCTTCCTCTTGATGCAACAAGAGTATTCACCTTCCTCTTTAACCTAGATCTAGATTACAAGTATTATCTTATCTCTATGCACCTTCACCTTGCTCCTCTCTTTCTTGGCTTTCTTCTGATCTCCTTGGTGTTCTCCACCTTTTTCTTCTTTTGATCAGATTTAGATCAATGTTGGGTACAATCTTTATTTATAGAATTTTACAATACAACTCCTATTTGGATTATGAGATGATTTTGGCCATTGGATGCTTGAAGAATCTTGATCAATCCTATTAGGAGTTGATCTCCTTGGTCTAGAAGAATCTAGACCCTTTAATCTTTAGAAACAGATCCTTCATTGAATAGAAAATGAGTCATATTCATACTCCACCAGAAAAAATCGGTGCCTGAAAAGAAAACTGATTCTGCTTCAGAAAATGCCCATATTAGTTTACTAATGCATATGATTAGTCGGCTAATTTTTGATATTAGTCGATTAGTACACATATATAATCGACTACTGTAAACTGCTCCTTCTCTATTTCTGCCTCTATATCTGCCCTAGCCGACTAGTACTTCTGATTAGTCGACTAGTAGTCTTGTTAGTCGACTAAGTCGATTAACTTTCATTGATCTACTCTTTTTCTTCTCTCCAAGCAATCATCTTCTTCTCCAACTTATTTGGATCTTCTTGGACCATCATCTTCTCTTGAAAACAAAGCAAAATCCTAACATTGCCTACATTCTGAATAGAAAAAAGACAAGAGTGAAAGATAAGGGTCCTATATATGTAGGGATAGTTTAAATCCATTCCACTTGAAAAAATAAAAAAATAAAGGAAATTCAAATCCATTGCCTTTGTAAAATTTTAGCCAATAAAGATAAAGAACATTGCCAATACCTTACATCTAGTGGCAACCTTTTTATATCAAACTTCTGTCGAATGCTTTAGCAATGCTATTTTTTAACAATTTTTCTTCATCATTTTCTTCAATATGATAGCAGGTCAGAAAGTCAATGGCAAAAGTTCTCAGCTGAAACACTTTAATGGTTTCATATAGTGCCAGATCAAAATAGCACTGTAGTACTAAACAATTAATCAAATAAATTTTAATGTGGATAAACATTGGCACGACAATTTTCCTGCTCACAAGCTGATTAATTGGAATGAATTTGATGCTTACAAGCGGAGCAAAAAATTCCATGTTTCATATGATTGAGAGAAAAAGTTGAAAGTTGAAAATTTTCTTGAGTTTGAAAACCTAGAATTCTTCACCATAATGTTTTGTATATATGCGGACATTTACGAACTAACATTTAGAATTCAGATTCTCTTGCATATGTATCCATTTCTTATCATGGTCCTTTAATAAGTTTGAATATTGCTCCATTAAGCATGTTTATATGAGTTGGTTAAGGGTATGAGCGGCTTCGAGGTAGAACTATGTAGAAAGCTAACCTTATTGACCATTTATAAGTATTCCTACTTCTAAGAGCACATCAAATCATCGCAACCTTCCTTGCACCATGACCTTCTCAGGTGCAACATTAGCACTTTCTGCAGGCTTGTCATCCAATTCCGTGATTATGCCCATTTCTGTCCTCCCAATTCCAATAATAAGTCTATCCCTAGACAACTGTGACGAAGTGACATCACATCACGCTGAATGTGGCAATCATGTTTTACTCTCCATGAACATAACTTGGTGCACAACCATGTTTGCTGTGTTTGTTGCAGGCAACAGCTCATAAGATCTCCTGAGTGGTCTTGTACCTTTGAAGCACACTATTGAAACCCATCCTCTAGCACCCCTCAAAATGTTGAACACTTCTATGTATGTCTGAAAGCTTTTCCAGAGATGACGGCTCTATCTCAAGACGCTCATGTAATATGTCGTTGCGGTTGAGCTCTTGATTCCACTCCACAGTAGGCCCTTCCCAACACACACACATAGAGAGAGCACAAGAAGGAAAAAGAAAAGGAAAGAAAAGAAGAAAAAAAATGAAAGAGAAAAGAACATTCCTCTACTCCCCCTTTAGCCATCAAGTGGAAATCTAAGCAAGTATGGGTACCAATGGGTTAGGCATGTGATCTAGAAATAATATACATTTAATTTGGACCCAAAATCTTCGAAGTTGTTGCCTATTTGGCACAAGATGATCTTGGCAAACTAAAGATATTCCTAGCATAACATTATAAGGATAACAATATGTATGCTCTGATACTAATTATTGTGAAACAGATTACCCCCACGACCAATCACTAGGGCGACGCAGCGGAAGCAACACAAGATCAATGAGCAACGAGAAGAGAAATAATAGAAAAAGATACTTCGAAGTATAGAAAGCTAACACACAATTTAACGTGGTTTCACCGATCAAACAGATCGTGTCTACGTCCACGGGAGAAAGGGCAGAAACTTTATTTAACTTTGGGGGAGTACAATAAGAAACACTTACACCTCTCGCTAAGAAGATTATAAGCCCTTTGATGGCTATCTAGAACAATGAACTTTTATGGCTAAAACTTTTCACACGAATCTCTCTTTTTTATTTTGTCACATTCAATATATTGAAGGCCAACCCCAAGAGTTTTATAGACCCATTGGACTCTCCTAGTCCTATACAAACTTCATCAATATGAACAATCATTGTCTCAGAGGAAAGGAAACTCGAATCCAACTCAAAACTGAAAATAGATCCAGAAAAGGAAACTGCCAGACCCGATATAAGTCAACTATACCAATGTTAAAGTCGACTAATCATGTTTATTAGTGGACTATACATGAGTATAAGTCAACGAATCTGTAAAAAATTCGAGACTCTTACTCTCTGTTGCAAGATCAGTAGTCGACTTGCACATTCTTGTGTACGTCCGTTCTTTGATCTGCGAAGTTTCGTCCACCTTCACGACGTATTCCATTCATAATCCTAATAATCTCCCCCTTGACTTGAATACGTCCAAGTCCGAGAATAGCTGCCATGCTCCATGTGCTCACATCAGTGCACAATTGAACAACTCTTGACTTCATCTCCATCTCACTCCCTCTTGTCCATAACCCCCTCATGGGGTTCACAACTTGATTAGGTTGAACAAGTTCAGGCCCGATCTGAACTTGATCACCCAACGATCTCCTTGATTCACGCAGAATTTATGAGAATTTGCTCCACCATAGGAGTAACGATCTGGATTTTCTTGTTATGCGTCAGTGTCGCCTAGTCCCAATCTACTTTCAGGGTAAAACTGAACATCCGAGCTCGAAACCATCATAGTCTTCGCATCTAAAGCCGAGGATAACTGCAATTCACCAACTGTAACATCTGAATTTCGCAACATGTAAACATTGTCGACAACGTTCGGCCTAAAACTTCACATGGGTTTCTTTAGAAACTTCAATAAGATCACCTTCAAAACTGAAACTGAGCCCTTCTCCAGATAAGGTTCCAAGAGATATGAGATTGTACCTTGACTTGAGAACATGATGAAAGCCTTGAAGAGTAGTGATGCATCTATCATGAGAATGAAACTAGATTGTTTCTTCACCAATCACCTTGCTCGTAGTAGAATTCCCCATGAAGACCTCTCTCGCTTGAACTGAAGTGTGCGAGAAAAATATCTTTCTATTGGAACTGATATGATGTGAACATCCAAAGTCAATAATTCATCTTTATTACCGACCGATCTGTCTGTAACAGATAGAACATCACACTTATCTTCATTCCATTCAGCCAGTTCAGCAACATTAGTATCTGGTTATTTCTTTCTTCTTTCGAGTCCAACAATCAGCTCTAATGTGCCCCTTCTTATGACACCAGTTGCACATCAAATTCTTGTGTTTTGAGTTATCCGTGGAACTTTCATTATTACTCTTCTTCTTTAAAAAGTGAACTTGCTCGGAATCATCACGATGAGACTCACCCGTCAACTGGTTATCAATTTTGTCCTTGTTGAGCAGATGCTCATTGACCTTGATAGTTGATTTGCCTCCATAGATGATAGCTTCCCTAAAAGCTCTTATATGAAGAAGGTAAAGAACACATTAATAGAAATGTTTGATTCTTGTTTTCTATCTTAACTTCAATCTTATCTAAATTATTGATAATAGAGGAAAATTTCTGCAATGTGGCACTTGATAGGTGTACCTTCATGCATGCGGAGAAGAAACAGACGCTGCTTCAGAATCAATCGATTCGATTCGCCAACGACTTCTTCAGATAGTGTCCTGAAGTCACTCTCATAATGAGGATGTTGTTTTCCTCGTAGAAAACTTATCCAACACTTCGTCCACCAGACAAAGCTGAATAGTCATTAAGGCTTTCTCATCCAACTCCCGCCAAGTTTCTTCCTAAATGTCTTGAGGCCTTTTTCCTTCCCAAGTAGCGTTTTCTTCAACCCGCTCGGAGTCAAGATGGCGTTCATCCTAATTTGCCACCTGTTGAAATTGATGACATCATCGAACTTCTGAATATCGAACTTGATCGCAGATATCTTTATGTTGACCTTGCTCTTTTAAGGATAACAATATGTATGCTTTGATACCAATTGTTCTGATATGGATTGCCCCCACGAACAATCGCTGGGGCGGGACAGCGAAAGCAACACAGGATCGACGAGCAACAAGATAAAAAGAGAAGAAGAAGATATTCTGAAGTATAAAAAGTCAACACATAACTTAACGTTCCATCGATCAAACAGATCGTGTGTACGTCCACAGGAGAAAGAGGGAGAAACTTTATTAAACTTCGGGGGAGTACAATAAGAAACACTTACACCTCTCATTAAGAAGATTACAAGCTCTTTGATGGCCGTCTAAAACAGTGAATCTTATGGCTAAAGCTTCTCACACAAATCTCTCCTTTTTTATTTTGTTACATTGAATATATTGAAGGTCAACCCTAAGGATTTATTTATAAACCATAGGACTCTCCTAGTCTTATAGAAACTTCATCAATACGAACAATCATCGTTTCAGAGGAAAGAAAACTCAATTCTAACTGAAAACTGAAAATAGATCCAGAAAAGAAAACAGTCAGACCCGATTTTAGTCGACTATACAAGAGTATAAGTCGACTAATCATGTCTATTAGTCGACTATACATCAGCATCCTCCACAATATCCCCTTTCTATGGAAGGCATAATACATAGCTGGTGCGCTATGCGACATCGTCCTGGATGCGAAAACTTCGCCCGTGCGAGACAATTCTACCATTGGTGCCACCGAAGTGAACATACCCTCTTCCACCACTTCAATAATAATATAAAAACTAGTAAACATGGATTTAACATATATTTATCCCAATAATCAGGATTTAGGAGAAAGTTCTAGCATGATCTTTGCATGATAAACATCACATTTCATTAATGAACATAATCATAATTTAACTGTGAAAAATATTCTCTCTTAAAACACAAGTCTGAATGGACTAAAACTATGTGTCGACCTCGAAAAAACATTAACTCCTAAATCACATATTCAAAAGACCTTAAATTTGAATATGATAGCCAATATATAATATACTCACCAATTTTCATTAAAATCCAACACTATATACTAGATGAAACCCCAAGTTGAAGTTGGGGTGTCTAGACTGAGATTCAGTCTTGTACTGAAACTTATACCCAGCTTTGAAAAATCATAACAAATAATCTACAGTCCAAATAAATCTCAAATTTGTATATGATCTAATATGGAAAGTCTTCTATATGTACATAAATTCTCATCAAGATATAATATTGTTTGCAAGATGAAAACTTAGGTTGAAGTTGTAGTGTCCAGACTAGAATATGGTTTTGAAGTGAGAAACGCATCCAACTTTGAAAAATCATAACAACTAAATTACACACCCAAAAATGCTAAAAATTGGATATGTTCTATCTAACATACCTATAATGCATATATAATTAATTCAACCAGTTCTAAGTATCATAATATGGTAAAAATCCTATTTTTATCTCATGGTAAATATGAATGATATGTTTTCATACACCTAAGCCGCAACACATGGAGGGAAACAATCATTGAAATTGAGCTTGTCTTGTAAGGTCATGGGGGAAGGGATTTGATGAGGAGAGCTTGATGAGGAGGGTCCAATCCATGCATGCCTTCAAGCTAGGGAGAATCCATGGCTATTTCCTTCATCCATGGCTATCTCCTTCATCTACTCCTCCTTTCTTTCTTCCCTCTTCTCTTCTCCTCTTATCTGGCTGGCCATAAAGGGGACGGGGGGATGAATTAGAGAGAAAAGAGAGAGGAAAGAGGGGAGGGAGGGTGTTAAATGCAAAAGAAAAGGGATTTTTACAAATAAGTCTAAAACAATAATCCTTTTACACAAATATATGCCACCTCATCAAGGTGACTCATCATGAGGGGCCCACCAAATATATAAATAAATAAATAAAATAAGTAATTATTTAATTAAAACTGAAAAAATTTAATATTATTTAAAAATCCAAAAGTTTCCCCGGGTGTTACAACCATATATCATAAAGCAAAATTAATTAAAAAATTCATGTCTGTCAATCTGAAAAAAATACCAATGATTAAGTAGTGTTACAACCATATATCATAAAGCAAAAATTAATTAAAAAATTCATGTTTGTCAATTTGAAAAAAATACCAATGATTAAGTACCTCAACAATCATTTGCTACCAAAGGAAAAGGAAGAGGATGTGAAAGGCACGCGGGTCAGGGGACGATGGGTGGGTGGTAAACAAAAGAAAATTAGGGCCTAAACTTATCCTAATCTGCTGATTAACTTTAGTTAATAAACCTGGATCAATCCTTAAATCCACAAATCTTCATCTAGTTAACCCTAGTTTCATGCCTATTCAAACTAGACCATAGACCATTCCTACCGAAAATCAAACCCGAAACATTTGTTCTTCCTTAAAACAAGAAACAGTTCATATAAGAAATCAACCCCAATTTATTTCTCTTTTTGATCTACTTTCTCCAAATAAATAAGTATGACCTGCTTCATAATCCTACCCCTTCATAACACCAAGAAATCCCATAGAACTTTTCATCACAAGATTCTCTCCACAAATCCTAAGACTCGTAAATGAATAGATTTGAAACAAGAATTCAGTATCTAATCGGTGTTGCGTCACATATCCTTTTAACTACCTGGATCTATGTTGAGGCCTAAGTGGAGCTAAGCTAGTCATAGATTAAGCTAATACTGATTAATAGGGTTTCAATTTCAAACTTTATTTATTTAATTAAACTGAAATCAATTCAATTAAATTAAAAAGACAAATTTCGATCTAGGTTGGACATGCAACATGGTGTTCCCGGGTAAATGACTTAAAATCAGTGTAACCTGTCTTGGTTCAATGGATTTTATGGCCCACCATGAATGTTTTTGTGTCAGCTAGGACAAGGATGAAAGGATGCAGAAGGAATTGACACAAAATTTAGTGTGGATGCATATTACACTATCTGCAAATTACATAACTTCTTTATTTAATATTTTTATGTTTAAATAGCAAGATTGAAACACAAGAGGAATTGACATATAAAATTAAGTTTCTAAGTTTCTAAATCTCTTGTAGTCGTATAAATGACATGCAATAGTAGAAAGCAAGGTTTGAAATCGCGCTATCAGTAGCAATTTCGGTTTGCCTTTTTTGGTATAAGTATCATGAGTTCGGTGGTTTCAACAGCTTCGGATTTGATAATCAATGGATTAAAAAATTTAAAATATTTTTAAATTACGAAACTAGTATCGAAAATTGGCAATTTTTGACATGTTCTCTTTGATTAATTTATCATAAATCGTCTTGATCAAAACTTGTATAATCTAATAGTTGATGCACCAATAAGTTCTAATGGATATGGAATTATTAATCTTTACACAAACAATCAATGAAGTTAAATTGTTGAGAGAAATTGCTTGGTATTTTTTTATTTGAAATATAGGTCGCAGCCTACATTAGACATGCTTAGAGAGCTCTAATAATATCCAACGAATTAATATCAAATAATTGATTTCATCCAATTTAGTAATTGCGTTGAAACAGAAGTTATGAGTCAAAACCAGTATAAAAAGGGTTTACTATGAGTCTAAGATATAGAGCTTAATCCAATATGATATGGCTTATTATATTGAATTTGACTAAATATAATAAAGAAATGAATCCAAATAACTACTTAACTCTATTAATAATTCTGTTTTAATTGATTCAATTTCTATTCTGGATCTAAAAAATATTGATTTTTCAGCTTTTAGCATAGGTTGAATTCTTTGAAAGTGTTAATTGTTAAATGATGATAATGGGAAAAATGGGTTTTAGTTTTCGGTCAAACCTCAGACCTCCTCCTACATTAGTTGTTAAACAATATCAGTGGTATTGATCACGTCCAACTTGATCCCATCAGCATGCTATGATACGATTTATATGTATTTATATCAGCTGAATTTTTAAACTTTGGTAGAAAGAAATAGAATATACAGACTATCACTTTACTGATGATGAAATGCCATTCTTTCCATTAACATGATGATTAGGTATCATCTACATGACTGTTTGGGAGATCAATATAATGTACTACCAATAGAATCCACATATTCCTAAGCCAATCCAAGATAGTTTTTAAGCTAAAAAAGATGTTTGAGTTTTGATTACGGTTCGGGTTAAGAAACAAGAACAAGGATGCACTTAGCTTTAGGTTTTGAGGTCATTTGGATTGGGGAGGATGTAGGTTATAGTTTAAGCAAAGATTAGGGTTGGGTATGGATAAAGAACATGAGAACATGCCTTACTAAGGGATATGGATAGAGAACATGGGAACATGGCTTATTAAGAAATATTTATCCATCTGTGTAGAAAAAATGTGCAGACACAACGTCGTAAATGTTTATTCACCTTAATAATATTAGATGACGTATGTTATACCCCTTTTCAAGAAAAGCTACATTGTTGTACAAATCATTTTGCTATTATAGATTCCTTCTTTTGTGAATAACCTACATACACTTAAATAAGTTAAATGTGCATCTATCCAAATGAACCACACACACAACAATATCCTCATGTCTCGATTTTGGAGAATTGCCATGACCAACATTGTGTGACAGCAAAACATAGGGTTGAATTGGCTTGACATGATTTTCTGAAAGATGTGGCTCAAGATTTAGTCAAAACTTGAGAGAACTCAGTTCTACAAGGGTTTATCTCAAATAAGAAGTTGTACCAGTTCAACCAGTTCTTCATACACTGAGAATATGTGTATCATGTTGGTCATCCGAGCCATCATTAAAACCAAGGTTTGAAGAAGACAGTTTAATCAAAATAAAAGATAAAGAAACTAGCGTGTGGCAGCAAACAAAAGTGATAGCTACTTGTGCAAAATAGTCAAGCGAGGTGGGAGCAAAAACTAAGATTTACCTCTACTTAACAAATACATAATAGAGCTCATTGTACATTATCTGTCAGAAATATTTTTAGACATTATTGCTCTCTGATTTGTCTTTCCAATAAAAACTATATAGATATGGTTTGAACACCTCTATCGTGAAGCTATACCTATATAGGACAAATTGAAACATGTCCCACTTCTTGAACACACTTGTCAGACCAAGATCGCCAATAATGCAGTTTGCTTCAGTACATGGAATGAAAAGTGGGAACGTAGAAGGTTGCTTCTCTTAGAGCATAGTACCTTAAAGACACCTATTTCTGACTATTAATTAGAGAGAAATAGATCTATTTGGAAAGTGGAATGAATCTTATAGGGCTGCCGAGGCTTTTTGCATTACTACATAAATATGCATTAATATGTATATGTATTAGCTTTTGTTGTATAAACCAAGGTGCATCTCGGTTCAAATCTAGGTGTCGCCTGATAAAAAAACGATTTTGGTTTTCTTATCATGTTGATCTAAATTTGATGAACTTTTGCTCCACAAGAAGTAGAGCAAAGGACTAAGCGGGCATGTCAACACTTAATTTAAATAACCCATAGCATAGGGTTATAAAAGACTAGCCCAAAGAAATTGGTATCAATAAGGATGAAGCAACTCTCACTTATTAATTCAATGATCGGTTCATGCCATTTATTTGATTTAATTGAAAAATCAAATAAACAACAAAAGTCAGTTCCTCATTGACAAACCATATGTCTATTACTTCCACTTTCCTCCCCCTCTTTCCTCTCTTCTCTTCCCAAAGAATATTTCTTGTATCGTTTATTTGCTTACATTAACTTAATTCTATGAAGTATGGACACAGACGCAAGACACAGATACAACACGACAGACTACCAAAGTATCAAGAGACATTAGAGAGAGAGAGAGAGAGAGAGAGAGAGAGCAAAAGTTACAATATAAAAAATTGACGGAAAGTTCCCACTAAGGCAGAAGGCAAATCAACACATTAAGAACCCACCGACCTCGATATTTTGTCATTGGCTGTTTTTTTGGTCTTTACTTGAACCAAGGAAGAATTTTCAAAGTAAACTTTTGATTTTGACAACCATAGTTAACAAGAATACGTCAAAGACTTTGAAGACTATCAAGTTTTTTGTCAAACAATCATGATGCAGACATTAAGCCACGTGTATGGCACGTGTACTACCGATGGAGAAGATGCCTTGTTCCAGATTTCTAGTAGCTGTAGGATTCTATTTTTTAGTTTCTTTATTTTGAGTTTTTTTATTTTGGTTTGCTTTTGGTAGTTGTAATCGCATTATGATTGGGAGTTTTTTTAGTTTCTAAAATGTAGAGTTGTAATTCTATTTGATTAGGAGTTTTACTTTTAGTTGTACTCAAATTTTGTAAAGTCTATAAAAGGCCTCTTGTATCAAACAATATTATGCAATGAATGTTATGAGGATTTTTCCTCAAATTTGTGTAAGTTTTGAGATCTCTTCAAATTTCTCTCTTTGTTGGAAAGCCCTAGAGAAACCCTTGGTTAGAGTGTGAAGCCCTAACTAGTCTATCACCTCTCTCTACCTCTGTTGTGTGCGCCTCCGAGTACCTACAATATCTCTATCCTCTTTCCCTACTCAAAATTCTCTTCCTACAAAAAAAAAACCCTAGAAAATGAAAAGAAAAAGAAAACCTTTTCTTTTCTCCTCTCTTTTTTTCCCATCACCACGTGTTCTACACAATTTCCCTCTTCTTTTTGTTTTCTTGTGGACCCCACATTTCCCATGCCTCTCCTTTCTTCCTCCTCTCTTTCTTTTCTTCTCCTCATGCAAAGAACCCAACACCAACATCACCTTCTTCTCTGACCTCTCGTCCTCGTGCTCTCCTCCCCATCTTCGCACCACTACCCGCCACCCGAGCCCCGGTCGTAGCCGAGCACCACCGCCCGAGCCTCGGCCAGTGCCCGAGCGTCTACAACCCAGGCACCGTCATCTCTTCTCCTTGCCTGCACCCGTCGTCATCCTCATCGACCCCCACTGATCGCCACCGACTTCGCCTCCTCATCATCGACTGTTGCCCGACCATATGGACAGCGTGACCGCTGAGGACGTTGAACAACACGAGCCCGCCATCCCTTAATCGGCTATAGTTTGGTTGGAGATCAAAACCAATTCGAGTTCATAATCAAATCAACTCAACCAGTGCTACAATTCTAGACCGTTAAGAAGACAGACTCTTTTGTGCACCCTCATCATTTTTCATCATTTTTAATCTGTAATTTTTACATCCGGACTCCAATTCAGGCGATCTTCAAGTTGTGTTCGTGACGATGAGATATACGCACCGACATACACTACATGTTATTGAGATCTCACTTGATTCTCAGAAGGTACGTTTCTAATCCATCGTGGCTATTTCGAGTCTGATATTTAAATATTTAAGGTTTTATTGATTTAACTGTTGTCCACAATGTGAGATTGTGCGTATCTATTTGCCTCTAATTCAGTAGATTTGATATTGACTGAGGAATTTTTGCCTGCATAAATTATTATTTTAATTGATTCTTGATTGAAATTGGATTAATCTACGTGTGCTATTTTGTACATCCATTTGGTTAATTGGTTTTAATCATTTCTTCTCAATGATCGTTTCATGTTGAAGCGTGATAGAGTGTTTTATTACTGATCTCCATACACTTCACACGTTTCACATCAATTTGGTATCAGAGCACAGTTAGGTAGGATTTGCATATTATTCATGTTTATTTGCTTTTTTGCATCTAGTTAAATTTTATTCAAAATCCAAAAAATAGTGTACTTTAGGAGTCATTAAATGGTAAATCTTTTCTTGAAATCCCGTATGATTGGTGTTTAACTAAACATAGGGTACGCAACATGATTAGGTATTTAAGAAATACCAAGAACAGAAAATCTGCCACCAGAGTTACGCCGATCTGACCAATTGAACTGGTAAGATTAAAGGATTTAATTAATCTGACAATTTTTAAAAAATCAACAAAACAAATTAAAACTTAGTTTAGATTTGCATTCATATTACGATTCATATATTGCATACCCACCCGTAGTGGTAAACCATATTTTTTAGGAGAGTAACGAATTCCTTATGGATCGCCAACAAATTGCCGCAATGTTAGCCGACATAATGGCTAAGCTTACTGCCGTAGAGTCCTCCAACCAAAGAGCAATGAACAGAGGTGCTCCATCTAATGAATCTATGACTGCACATCTTCAGTGCAACCATATACCATGCGTGGCCTCCAACCCGCGATTGATCAAAGAACATCAGTGTCTAGGCCTCCTCCACCTACCAAACCTCATAGGTCTAGTACCGTTATACCCCCACCAAAGCATGATATTAAGGGCCATCGAAACAAAGACACCAAGAAGAAGTCTCCCCTGTTAAATGTGATAAGTGTTAAGGTTATGGACATATAGTTGACAAATGCACCAATCTCTTTAGAATTGTCATTATTGATGAAGTTTCCACTGCAGACCCTAAGTTGGAAAAAACTATTCCTCTTATAGTCACTCACGTGGTAAAAAAGTTTAGTGATGTCCCAAAAGAGTCCCAAAATAAATCACTACTGCTTTGTGACACCTAACCAGAAATTGAATCTGATTCTGAAGAGTTTACATATCACCCAGACATAGACAAAGAAGATATAGATTCTGACTTCGATGAAGACGTAGATGATGACCTCTCTGATGACCAAGTCAATGAAGAATTAGGTGATGACATTGTAGAGTCCAGTAGCCCGATTTCCCTCGAAGTCACCCCAGTTATTAAGGAGATTACCAATATTTTTCCTAAAGACAGTATTCTGATTCCTCCCGAAGTCAACACTGTGATCACAGAGTTTATGGACGTCTTTCCTAAAGATATTACACCCAACTGCATTAGGGGCACACATTGACTCACTTACCCATTGTTAGCACTACCTTTTCACAAATAGGAGACAAGAACTGTAGTCATTGTGGACAATGGAAGCTGCATCAATGTCATATTCACTGAATTGATCAAAAAGGATGGATTAAAGTCGTTACCCCACTTTTAACCGTTTAAGGTACCATGGTTCAAATTCACAGGAGTGTCACAACTATGTATAGCTCCGATCGATTTTCATCTCTGCCTTTGGAGAGCCATGTGGCACATGTTAGGTACTAAGTCTAAGTTCTCCACTGCTTTTCAATCTCTAACTGATTGTCAAACTAAAGTCATCCACGAGTTTGCATTGTCATATTTTGTATCATATGTGGAATGGAATCACATCACGATTTACACAAGAAAGTCATGGATAAGATTGCTTAAAATAATCCCAACTACGAGATTCAAATTGACATTAGAAAATTGTTTAAAGCTTTTAATGTTGGTGATGTTAGTTTACTTGCTTGTAGTACTGTTCTGTTTCAAATCTTGAAGAAACTAAATTGTCATGCTTACGTTATAAATCTTCTTAGGGATTTTGGTATCAGTTCTACTTTAATATTGAAGATCTATTGGATTACAAAGGTTTTGATTTTAACCCCAGCAATCTTTTTATTGATGAGCCATCCTATGTGCCTATTTTTGAGAGATCCTCCCTTCCACCAATTTCAAATATTTTACCCAATACAGTAGATCAGTTTGATAAAATTTTGGATGATGAAGTTATTATGACTCGCAAGTATTTGGTTCGATGAAAAGAAAGAGCACCGAATGATGACTCACGGAAAGACCAAAGTGCGCTACAATAGATTGATCCTAATAGGTTGAACCAAGATGAGATCACTTCTATTGCTCACTCAGTAGAGTCGAGCTCTCTCCAACATGGGAAGAATGATGCGGACAATAGAACAATGATATGGCAAATCTTTCGTCGTTGGAGAAGACGCGCCAACTCAATATGGATCCAGTAGTTCTAATAGTATTAGGATTACTATTTTCTATTTATGAATTTTTAGTAATCAGAGTTGTAGTAGGATTTATGGTTTCTTTTTCATATAATTTTCTCTTTCTTTTAGAATTTTGATTTCTTTTAGGAGTTTGATTATGTAATCAAATAGTAGGAAAGTACAATTTTGTAGCCTATATAAAAGCCCCCATATATTCACTTTTTCAAAACACAATGAAATTTGATATTCTCTTTGTGAGTTTACTATGGATCTTGAATCCTCTGTTTAATAGTGGTGGGATGTCATGTTATATCCTGATTAGTGGTAGGATGCCCTACTTGGTTTATTGGTTACTAAATATATCTCTTCCCTTCTTTCTATCTCCCACAATAAATTTCTTCTTATCAAATAATTTTCGAGCACTCATTGCCTTTCGTCTTTGTCAATGATCCTTGCTTTTGTCAACAACCGCCTTCATGCCCTTGCCTTTCACGGCAAAGCAAGTTCATCAATAGCCAATCTCCTTTCAAGTGCAATTACAACCGAGCTTCTCAAAGAATCTGCATACAAATCAACTTACAAATCAAGGTTTGTTCATGATAATCTAAGGTACAACTTTCAATACATCAAACTGTTTATTTACAAGTAAAAATTAAAAAACATCTCTAGTCTATTATTTATTTTGATCTTCTGTCTACATAAATAGAAAGCAAGCGAATCTGTTTTGCCTTGTAGCTCTAATAACTTCTTTCTTGATAGTAGAATCTATTACCTGCAATAACCATAGCATGCAATTAGTTTCTTACTTTGATATGAATAAAGTACTTGCATGTTAAATAAAATAGCTGATATTAATTGATTTAAAGCTTTCCTAAAAATGATCCTTCTTGTTCGTGAGACATATTTGAGTTCTTTTTATCTTTAGCTTCCGCACCCATACACGTTTCACATCAGTTTGGTATTAAAGTAATGAACAGAGGTGCTTTATCTAATGAACCTATGACTGTACAACCTTTAGTGGAGCCAAATACCATGCGTGGCCTCCAACCCGTTGTTTTCAAACCCGATATTGATCAAAGAACATCAATGTCTAGACCTCAATATTAACTGCTTAGTGGATTATAAAGGTCTTATAAACATTATCCCACTTGTTGATTAGGCTTTCATAACCCACAGGTCTCAGGATCGAAGCCTAGATCTGAATCCCTTAAAAACTGATGTGAAATGTGTAAGTGTGCGGAAACTAAAGATAAAATAATTCAAATAAAATGTTTCACCAATAAGAACGATCGTCGGTAGGAGCAGATTAAAACAGTTAATATTAATGATGTTTCTTTATCATGTAATTGTTTGATCTATTTTAAATATTAAATTATTAATTCAATGCTAATTATGTAGGTGCAGTTCAATAATCAATAAAGAAATCTATGGACTACTGGGCAAGCAGAATCTCACATTCACAATTGTATAGTGGACAGGATAAGAAATTAAAGATGTAAAATATCAAATCTATAATATAACTAGTTCTGGATTGGATTTATACCTCTGATGCCTTCTGAATTGTTATGATGTGTAGTTCTTTTCCTCATGGATATAATGCATTGAAAATTGTACGATTTGGACTCCGGATGAGAGAGATACAGTCCGAACAAGAGGTCGCTGGTGGCAGAATTTTGTTCACGCAAATAAGTGATCTGCTAGTTGTTTGTACAGGAGACTGTTTTGCTGGGCTACAGCAGTGAGAGGAGAGGCGTGGGAGAATGATAGGCGGTTGATGACGAAGGCGAGAGTAGTGGACGACGACGAGAACTCGGCAATAATTTAATAGAGAGAAATTTGATGTGAAGAGATTGAGAGATGGAAAATAGACATATTTTATAATATCCCTAGTCTAAAATACTGTATTTTTATTTTTCTAAAGTATTTATTTTATTTTACTGTTTATTTTATCATTATTTGTTATTCTTAGTAATAAGTGTTTCATTATGATTATAATTATTATTGTTATTGTTATGGTTATTTTAATTATTATTAGTAGTATTGTTAACCATTATTGTTTTTAATATTATTATTATTTATTGGAATTATTGTTATAAATTATTAGTACTAGAGTATTATTATTAGTATCTTTAATTATTATTATTATTTATTTTATTACATGATTAATTATTATTATTTATCATCATTATTATTATTATTAATATTATTGCCTGAATTATTATTTTCCCTCCTTGATTCTTTTCCCCATACCTATTTATCTAAACCCGAAACCCACCAACCCAATAACTTATAACCTAATCCCCATAATCCTATCTTAATTCAAATCCTAGATCCTAACTGCCTAATCCAGATCCTAATGTAAATCCTAAAAAAAATCATATCTAATCCTAAGTTACTCAAATCTAATATTATTTTCAAAAACATAACCTTAATTAATTCTATCCTAAACTACTAATTCAAGCAATTTGAACCTAACTGAAATTCTGTTTTTTTAAAACCCTAATAACTTATAAGAAGCCTAAACTACTTCTTTTTCTACCTCCAAAGAAAAATCATAACCAAACTCTCCCCACCTCCTTTCTTTTCTCCTCAAGCGAAGCATGAATGAAAAGGAATCTCGAAGTGTCGAAATTGAGGAACATGCTATGGGAGATCAAAACCAAGTAAGTAATTTATCTTCTCACAATCTATTTAGTATAAACAGTTTATTAAAAAATCATGTCTATACCATGACTATTCATGAATTTTTATACATCAAAACACAACCATAAATCCAACTAAAATACATGTAAGAATATACCAACCCATATTTTAAATTATATATTTTTCTGAATTTTAAAAACAAAAGATTTCAAACAAAAAATTAAAAAAAGGGATTTCCAACTAGGCCGGACCGATCAGGGCCTGGCCAGGCAGTACAAGGCCTTGGGCTATTAACATATATAGAAAAAAGAAAAAAAAAGAGAAGAAAGAAAGGAGGAAAGAAAGTAGAATTTGCAAATAAAAAAATAATTAACTAAAAATATCAAAAATAGAAAACAATATAAACAATAGTCTACAATAATTCTACTTTCTATGATAATTAGACTAATACCAATATAAATTAACTCAAACCACCCACTTTAAAGCCATTTTCCGTAATGGTAAATTTAGACCTGTTAAGTATTTTAATGGTTTAAAGTCTATTAAAAATCTAACAAAAAAATAGAAATTGGTTTAAATTAAACCTACTAAATTCGGTAGACCTGAAGGACCGTATTCCTAACCCCCAAACTAATTAATCAAGATTAAAACTTCTTAAAACTCCCCAGTAAAATATCCTTTTAAAAATCTAACAATTTCTATTGAAATAATTTATGTAGATTTATCGGAGTCTTATGATTTCAGTGCTTCGGACTTGGGGTCAAGTTCAGGTAAGTTAAACAAGGATTTTGTGATAAATGATTTTATTTGTTATGTATTTATGCTTCTAAAATTTTCTGAGATGATATTTGTGAGTATTATTTCTCATTCACCATCGTTTGAAATATATATGTGTGTTGCTTGTTTTATTTCATGTGATCATCTGCCTTATTATACTAGTATGATTACCTGTGTCATTTCATGAGGTACCAGTGAGTGTTCACTTTGATTATATAGCTTACATGAGTGCTATTCAGTATCTTTTCATGTGTTAGTTGTTCGACATTATTGGCTCCGGACTAGTTGTAGTATTACCTGCGACTGTGATCTGTTTTGATCTATAGATTGACTGATCTAGTTCATATTTGAGGACAGATAGCATCACTCATGTGTAGTATTTATCAGACAATTATTTGGTGAATTGAAACTTGCAAAATAATTACATGTTGATTGATTGGTGAGTCGATGAGGGCTAGATTGTCAGGTATTAGTTTCTTATATGTTTAGTGATATTTGGAGTACTTGAAAATTCTTGATGTTACCTTATTGATATTGAGCATCATATGTATATGGTTAGATCTTAGTATTGTGATATAGGACTTATGTCATTTCATGTGTAACCATTTCGGATTCAGATTTAGTTGTGATAAATCTTAGAATATAAATTGATTGATCTATAGGTTAATTGGCTCATGATTGATATTAAAGATTCATATTTTATGTGGAGTACTTATCAGACTTGAAATTCATATACTTGATGATAAGTTAGATGAAGATTTATTGTACTCTAAGAGTGTATTATATATGAAGTTACCTTAATAAAAGATTGATCTTCTGATACTTGGACTGATATGGACTTAATTAGAGTTAGAATTGATTGGCATGAGGATTAGTGTTCGTTTCAGAGGATTTTGATCGGTGTTCTGATGAGATTAACGTAGTTGGTTTTGTAGTTGTGGGTATTCCCTATTTTATCTCTGATTATATTGTTTGAGTATTGATGTCTTGTTGATGCTGATTATCAGACGTAGAGGTATCTTAGATTCCACATTGCTTGAGGAGCAGACATAGATTGGGTTGACCTGACCTGGTGGCATGTATATGCATAATTGACTAGTACTTGAATTTTTAGATCTTGTGTTTGAACTTAATGGAAGTGAGAGTGTATGGTGGTCTTAATTAAGATTGGATAATAATGATTGATTGGATATAGATGAGTATGTATTTTAAATATTGGGACTTAGATATATCGATGACTTTGAGGATCTGAGTTGATTAAATATTTTGCCCGGATTATTCTATTCATGCTAGCAGGTCATTACTTATTCTGAATATCATGATTTACCTAAAGAACTTGACTGATTATACATGACATTTACCTGATAACTAAATTGTCCATGTCACCATAATTGCTGGAAAAATATTGTATACGATAACAACACCCTCATGTTATACTTGTTACATGTCCTGTTATCCCGGTATCCTGTTCATTGACAATATATATCCTGTTATACGGGTATCCTGATTATACATGTTGACGTTGTTACATATCGAGTTATCCCAGTATCTAGGTAACATGTATATTAAATAATCTTGATGATCTAAATGACCTGATATTAAATAACTTACACTGGGATTGGAGAAATTGATGGAGGAGACATCGTTTGTATTTTGGGTGGACCTAGGATATAGGTTGCGCAGCCGAAAGATGGTTCCACTGCAGGGCTCCCGGGGGGTGACGGGTACCCCGTCATGTTCTTGTTTCTATTATACATGTTATACATGTTCCTGACTAACTTACGGTAGGGCCTAGTTCAGCACCAAGAGTCTGGGCCGCGGTCCCGGGTATGTACGGGACCCACCTAATGTATGAAAATGTCTCTAACCGATCAGTTTCAATAACTTAGGACCTCGATTGTCACGTGTGATGACGTAGTATGGGATGTGTCTATTACAGGTAGCAATTAGTGTTCGCTGACATAATAAATAATAAGGTACTGAAATTGATTGTCTTTGCCTGATACATGTATGTATGTTGGACACCCGATGTTACACCTGACCTAATTGGATATCTGACTCTAGCACTGACTGACTCTACCCGCCTAATATATAGATTGTGATAGATACCTGATTGAATACCTGACTGGATACATACTCTACTGTGTGCTATCCACATTACTGTTTATTTACTTATTCATCTCGTTTCTTATTCCAGTTTATATTATTATCATGTGTTCACATTTATATGCATGTGCATCTTTTCAGTTTTTTCTTACACATTCATTAGGAGTTCTGACTCCCTGGATTTGCATATCCAGATTCGTGGTTATGTATTACTGATCAGGTATTTGGAGAGGATCACAAGCATCTTAAGGAGCAGAGTTCTCTCTTACTCGATCATCTTTTCTCGATATTTTCTGTCTCTTCTTTATTCCATCGCTTTTATAATTTTATGCATTAGACTCATGCTTATTCCATTTCTTTTCATATGTCATCTGTGTAGATGTTTGTATGTCATATTGCAGTAATATTGATTTACTATAGCGATTATATATCTTGTTCAGGTTACTTTAGGCTTAGCGTGTATGCGTGGGGTATTATTCTCGCGTGTATACGTCGTCGACTCTCGTCGCGACTCCTTTCCGCGTATTTTCGGGAAGCGAGGCGTGACATATTTAGTAACCGATAAATCAATTATCACATCCCAGATATTTTTATATTAACTGTTTCATTAGCCTATTTTCGAGAGCCCCTTCCTTTCACCACTACCGAATATTTTACCCTATACAGCATGTCGAGTTGATAAATTCTTGCATGATAAAATTATCACCACTCAAGATAGTGGGATTCAAAAATATCTGATTTGTTGGACAAAAAAAGTATCAATTGATGATACATGGCTAGACCGAAGTGAACTGCCGAAGATTGATCATAAAATTTTGAAGCAGTATGAGAGCCCTTCCACTTCTAACTCGACGGAGTAGAGTTCTCTACACACGGGGAGAATGATGCAGACATCAAACCACGTGTAGGGCACGTGTACCACCAATGGAGAAGAAACCTTGTTCCAGATTCCCAGTAGTTGTAGCATTCTAGTTTCTAGTTTCTTTATGTGGTTTCCTTTTGGTAGTTATAATCGCACTATGATTGGGACTTTTTTAGTTTCTAATATTTAGAGTTGTAATTCTATTTTGATTAGGAGTTTTAGTTATATTCAAATTTTGTAAAGCTTACAAAAATCCCCTTATATCAAACTGTATCATGCAATGAATATTATGAAGATTTTTCCACAAATATGTGTGAGTTTTGAGATCTCTCCAAATTTCTCTCTTCGGTGGGAAGCCCCAGAGAAACCCTAATTTAAAGTGTGAAGCCTTAACTAGCTATCCACACTCTCTACCTCTGTTGTGTGCGCCTTCGAGTACCCATGGTACCTCTATTCTCTTTTCCTATTCAAAATTCTCTTTCTACAAAAGAAAAACTAGAAAAATAAAACATTTTCTTTTCTCCTCTTTTTTCCCTATCACTGGTGTTCTGCACAGTGTCCCTCTTCTTTTTGTTTTCTTGCAGACCCCATGTTTCCTATCACTCTCATTTCTTCTGCATCTCTTTCTTTTCTTCTCCTCATGCAAAGAACCTAACACCCATCAACCTAACAGCAGCACCTTCTTCCCTAACCTTATCCTCGCGCTCTCATCGTCATCTCTGCCCCACCACCCGCCGCCTGAGCCCTAGTCGTGCCCGAGCGCTGCCGGCTAGCACCCGAGCGCCTGCAACTCGAGCACCATCACCTCTCTTCCTCGCTTGCACCTGCCGTCATCCTCATCGACCATCACCGATTTTTCTTCCTTGTCAACTACTTCCAGGCCAAGTCGACAGCATGACCGCCGCCGACGTTGAATAGCATGAGCCCGCCATCCCCTAATCGGCTATAGTTTGGTTGGAGATCAAATCTAATTCGAGGTCAGAATCAAATCCAACCCGACCGTGCTACAGCTCCAGGCCCGTTAAGAAGACAACCCTGTTAGTGCACCCTTATTGTTTTCATTCTGTAACTTTCACACCCGGACTCCGATTCAGGCAATCTTTGAGCCGTTGCGTTCTGACAACGAGAGCTACACACATGTATACACTACATATTACTGAGATCTCACTTGATCCGCAGTAGGTATGTTTCTAATCCAGCTTAATTATTTCGAGTCTGATATTTAAATCTCTAAGTTTTTATTGATTTAACTGTTATCCATAAATGTGAGATTGTGCATATTTGCTTTCCTGTGATTCTGTAAATTTGATATTGATCGTAGAATCTTTGCCTACACTAATTATTATTTTTAATTGATTCTTGATTGAAATTGGATTAATCTACGCGTGTTATTTTGTGCATTCATCTGGTTTATTAGTTTTAATCATTTCCTACCAATGATCGTTTCATGTTGGTGAAACGTGTTTATTACTGATTTTTATACATTTCACATGTTTCATATTAAATAATCAAGAAGAAGTTTAGTAAACATATACAAAGAAGGAGAAAACCAAAGGAAACATATACAAACGAGGAAAACCAAGCAATACACTGAAGCAACAAACAAAATGAAGCCAACAAAATACAGTGAAATTAAGTATGAAAAGAATCCCACTGACTTTGGTGTCTCATTCAGCCCTCTCAATCTCCTCAATATCTTATTGGTCTTCTCTTGCTTCATAGAATTAGACAAATCATCTCCTCATTTGTCACGCCCCGCTTCTCAAAATACGCTGAAGCGGAGACACGACAAGAGTTAGTGATGCATATATGCGAGGAGAATACCCTACGTATACACGCTAAGCCTAAAGGGACATGGACAGGTTATATAAATCAACTATAATAACCACAATAACCACTGCAATATAACATATAAATCCTACACATGATAATATTATTCTATCAATAATCAACAGAATAACTACCAAGTCCAATATTTATGGAGAATCAAAAGAAATCAACATGATGGAAATGAAGAAATGAACTATCTCAAATAATTCGGTGATCGAGCAAAAGAGACCCCGTACTCCTCAGATGCACATGATCTCCTCAGATACCTGGTCAGTAAAAGAAATAGTCATATACATGGATGTGAAAATTCAGGGAGTCAGAACTCCCAATGAGTGTGTAAAAAATGAAGTAATGGTGCACGTGCAGGTCCAGTGTGAACATAGTGTGATATTACTAATATGAAATATGTTGAATGAGAATTTCATGAATAAAACTGAAATTTAAAAGACAGTGTAGCATAACACAACATCAATCAAACATATCACTGTGTTAAGATACAGTCAATACATAACTTAAGAGCAAAGTGGATCAATCAAACATATCACTGTGTCAGGTCATGTGTCTATCATATCATATATATATTAAGTGTCTAACATAGCATGTAATTATATAACGAGCTAGCAACATCAAACATGGCGTATCATATTAGTCAATTATTATTAATTATATCAGCGAACACCAAGTGCCACATGTAATGGACGCATCCCATACTACACCTACTACACATGTCAATCAGGGTCCTATGTTATTGAAACTGATCGGTTGGAGATATTGTCTGTGCTTTAAATGGGTCCCGTACATATACCCGAGACTACGGTCCAGACTCCTGGCCCTGAACCAGGCCCTACCGTAAGGTAGTCAGGTAATGTGTATAGTTGGACATGTAACATGTGTGACATGTATAAACAGAACAGGAACAGAACGGGGTGTCAGTCACCCCACGGAAGCCCTACAGTGGAACCTTCTTTCGGCTGCGCAACTTATATCCTAGGTCCACTCAAAATACAGATGTTGTCTCCTCCATCAATTTTCCTAGTCCCTGTGTAAATTTTTTAATGATCTTTATCAAGATTAATTTAAGTACACGTTACCTAGATCACTGGGATAACTCGGTGTTAGTCATGGTAGCAAAAATCCACAGTATAAACAGGATATATGTAATAAGATATCAAGAGGGCATTGTTACCGTGTAATAATATTTTCCCAGCAACTATGGTAACATGGACTATATGTTTATTAGGTAAATGTCAAGTATAATCAGTCAAATCTTCTAGTGAAATCATGATATTCAGGATGAGTGATGACATGCAGGCATGAACAGAATAATTCAGGGAAAAATTTTCAATCACTTGTACAAATATTTAAATCATGCAAGATTATAATGTTCTAGGCGTTCAGGAAATTTAATCCACCAATATTATAACAAATTATTTAATTAATAATTTAACATAATAAGTTCATGTATAGCAGAAGATAATTTATTTATTTAAAGAAAGACTCTAACAGTGATATTCCAACATGTATTAAATGTGTATACTAACATGAGTAATAACTAGTATGTATTAATAACAATTAAACATGGATAATAGTTAAATATAATAAAACTTGTAGAAAAAGTTAAACGCTCACTACGAAATTAAATAAAATAAATGTACAAGGAAAATAAATACTCACATGAAATAACGCAGTTTCGGGCCCGAATCACTGTCTAATCTGCACTGCACGAACCAGTACAAATCTCCGAATCATCTCGTGTGTTCGGTCTTCAAATCGTCAGGGTATCGGGTATATAACGAACTCGAATTTGGGTCTTATAATATCCCTAATCTAAAATACTGTATTTTTATTTTTCTAAAGTATTTATTTTATTTTACTGGTGATATTATTATTATTTATTAACTTGAGTTACAGTACAAATTATTTTAAGATAGTAAATGGTATTTTGGCCTTATAATTATATTTAACATTATTAAGTATTATCATTTTAATTACTAACTAGTATTTTTCCCATTACTATGTTACTAGTATTATTATTGTAGTTGCTATTATTGTTAATATTGATATTGTTATTATTCTTGTTCATATTGTATTGTTTTAGTTATTATTATTAATGGTAGTATTTTTACCAAGTATTATTAGATAAGATTTTTAATGTTAATAATTTTATTATTATTACTATTGTTGTTATCATTATTGTAATATTATTGTTAATTATTATTACGATATTGTTAATCACTATTAGTAGTATTATTATTTTCATCCAAGCCCAATAAGCTCAGCCCATTCTCCTTTTTCTTTTATTTTATTTTCCTTTTATGCTAAGCCTATATGAGCCAAGCCCACTTCTTATTTTCATTATTTTCCTTCTCCTTTTTCTATTTTCTTTAAGCCAAAAACTAAGCCCACAAGCCTACCCTCTATTTTTCTTATTCTTGTATTACTTATTTCTTCTAATTAAAGCCCAAATATAATCCATAATCCATTATCATGAGATCCTTACCCATTAACCCAAAACCTAATCCCAATCCAAATCCTATCATATCAAATCTTTTCATAAATCTCAACTAATCCTAATCAAATCCCAACTACTAAATTAAGCAATCTAAATCTAATAGGAATTCAGGTCCGAAAAATCTCTTATAACCTATATAAAGACCCAAACCCTTCCTTCTCTTCTACCTCAAGAGAAAACCCTAATCCAAACTCCCCCACCTTCTCCTTTCTTTTCTCCTCAAGCGAAGCATGAACAAAAGGATCTTGAAGTGCAAGATGGAGGAACATGATAGGGGAGGGCAAATCCAAGTAAATAATTTATTTTCTAAAAATTTATTTATATAAATTGTTTATTAAAATCATGTCCATACTATGATGATCTCCATGAATAATTTTATACATTAAAAAAAATCCAATCTAAAACTTAATTTCACTAAAAAATATATGTAAAGCTATACCAACCCATAATTTTAATTTACAAAGTTTTTTGAAATTTTTAAAACAATAGATTTTTCCCCCCAAAAAAAAGAAAAAAAAGAATCTCTGGCCGCTCTCGGCCATTGGCGGAGAGCCTCTGCCGCACAGACCCAGGTCTGTGCGGCTGGCCGGGTGCGGGTGCACAGTGGGCTGGGAGGCCCACTCACTGTGCACACCCCTATATATATTTTAAAAAAAAAAAAATTACCCGGCCCTTGGTTGGCCTGGCCTGGACTGGGCCGGTGCTGGCCCAGTCAGCGGTTAAAATATATATATATATATATATATATATATATATATATATATATATATATATATATATATATATATATATATATATTAACAGGCCAGGCTGGCCTGGGCAGACCCGGCCTGGCCTGGGCAGACCCGGCCTGGCCCAGTTCTGGCTGGGCTGGGCTACATAGTTAGGCCCAGAGAAAAAAATAAAAAAGAAAACCTTGGAACAGGCCTGGGCCTGACCTGGTCCAACCTAGGCCTAGTTTGGGCTTGGGCTATTGGGTATACAAATCTAAATAAAAGAGGGAAAAAAAAACAAAAGAAAAGAAGAAAGAAAGAAACAAGATTTGCATGTTAAAATAATTTATTAAAAATATAAAAAATTGTGAAAAATGTAAACAATAATTTATAATACTTCTACTTTTTATTTTAGAGTAATACCAATATAAATTAATTCAAATCACCCACTTTAAAAATCATTATCCCTTAATGTTAAATCTAGAACCGTTAAATATTTTAATAGTTTAAAGCCTATTAAAAATCTAACAAAAATTAGAAATTGGTTTAAATTAAGTCTACTAAATTCATTAAACCTAAAGAATCATATTTCTAACTAATTAATCAAGATTAAAATCCCTTATAACTCTCAAGTAAAATATTCTTTTAAAAATCTAACAATTTCCATTGGAATGAATTATGTAGATTTATCGGGATCATAAAATTTCAGTACTTTGGACTTGCTATCGAGTTCAGGTGAGTGTTCTCTTTCTTCTTCATGTAAATAAGAATTTTGTGAGTGTTTTCTCTTCCTTCTATAATTCTATTTTGTGAGTGTTTCACCTTTTTGTTTAATTTTATTTAATTGTGTTATGAGTGTTCGTTCTTGTGCAATTCCTTATTCACCGTTGTCGATATGCATTTACATGTTACACTTATCGTTTCATGTGACTTTCTGTTGTATTTTACCAGTTTGATTACTTGTACTACTTTATGAGACATCCATGATTATTCACTTTATTTACGTAGTTGATAGGAGCTTTTATCTGTGCCATTTCATTGGTAGTTTATCGTTGTTTGCTTAGGTCTAGTTTTGATACCCCTTAGACTGTGAATTGACTCAGCTCGATCTTGAGGTTGATATAATTGGTATTAGTTATCAGATTTGATATTCATGTATTTAGTTTTTACTCATCCTGAATATCTTGATTTACATGAGAAACTTGATTGTTTATACATGATATCTACCTGATACTATTGTCCATGTTACTTAATTGCTGGGAAAATATTGTTACACGGTAACAACACCGTCATGTTATACTTGTTACATATTCCTGTTATACCGGTATCCTGTTCATTGATATTATATATTCCTGTTATACCGGTATCCTAATTACATGTTGATATTGTTACCGTGACTACCACCGAGTTATCCCAGTTATTCAAGTAACATGCATATTAAGTAATCTTGATAAACTAATAACATGATATTAAATAACTTACACTGGGATTGGGGAGATTGATGGAGGAGACAGCGTCTGTATTTTGCGTGGACCTAGGATTTGGTTGCGCAGCCGAAAGAGTGTTCCACTGCAGGGTCCCGTGGGGTGACTGGCACCCCGTCTTATTCCTGTTATAAATGTTATACATGTACCTGTTCCTGTTATACATGTTCCTGACTACCTTGCGGTAGGTCCTGGTTCAGCGCCAGGAGTTTGGGCCGTGGTCCCGGGTATGCACGGGACCCACCTAAAACACAGACAATGTCTCCAACCGATCAGTTTTAATAACTGAGGACCTCGATTGGCATGTATAATGGGCGTAGTATGGGATGCATCTATTACATGTTACAATTAGTGTTCGCTGACATAATTAATGATAAACTGTTAATATATTGTGATTGACCGTGATCACCCGACTGTACGTATATATAACTATGATAGATATATGATTGTACACATGACCAGACCGTATGCCAGATTAGTGCCATATGCTAGGTTACATATCTTGACATTACTTATTTTCTTTTATCAGGATATCCGCTTTACTCTTGATATTGATTATTTTATTTATTTTTATCCATTATCATATTTTTATTCCTTACATTATTATTATGCACGAGCACCTTCCATGTTACACACACTCATTAGGTCGCTTCTGACGACCCTGGATTCACATGTCCAGGGTATTGGACATCTTCTTATTTTGTTCAGGTATTCATGTGATCGTACGCGTTATGAAGAGCGGGAGTCTCTCTTTTCTTGATTATAGGTATTATTGCTATTTTATTCATGTTATTTTCTGATTCTAACTTTATCGCATCCAGTTGTCATTTCTTTCTTTTATTCATCTGTTATCATTGTGTTACATATTTATATGTCATATTGCAGTGATATTGATTTACCGTAGTAGATTTGATGGCTTGTTCAGGTTACTTTAGGCTTAGCGTATATGTGTGGGGTATTTTCCTCGCGTATATGCGTCGTCAACTCTCGTTGCGACTCCGTTTTCGCGTATTTTGGGAAGCGGGGCGTGATAGGATTTTCTTGGTATCAGAGCCAAATTCAACATAAAAAGAGAACCTAGATCTTACCAGTAACTTGAAACAAGTTATAGTTACACTGCAATATACATATACTATCCATACGATGATATTGACTCCATTTGGAATTGATCGTTCTCTCTTTTGGAATCCATCGCTTGAATCTTTTGATATCCCTAATTCCAACTCTCTTTTTAGAGTAGTATGGATTTCATCTTGATTTCTATCCTCTTTTCGATTCTATTTTCCTAATTTTGCCTCCTGAGTTTGATCACTCCATTTTGAAGTCGGTAGCAGAGATCAGAGCGCACGGCGGAAGCGAGTGGGCCCATGATGTATTCAGAAGCGACGTGAAAGTTTGCTTGTTTTCTCTCTTGATTCTATTTTTCTATCATTCCCTACTTTATTGAAATTTCGAGGACGAAATTTTTATTAAGGTGGGTAGAATGTAATATCCCTAATCTAAAATACTGTATTTTTATTTTTCTAAAGTATTTATTTTATTTTACTGGTGATATTATTATTATTTATTAACTTGAGTTTCAGTACAAATTATTTTAAGATAGTAAATGTATTTTGGCCTTATAATTATATTTAACATTATTAAGTATTATCATTTTAATTACTAACTAGTATTTTTCCCATTACTATGTTACTGGTACTATTATTGTAGTTGTTATTATTATTAATATTGATATTGTTATTATTCTTGTTCATATTGTATTGTTTTAGTTATTATTATTAATGGTAGTATTTTTACCAAATATTATTAGATAAGATTTTTAATGTTAATAATTTTATTATTATTACTATTGTTGTTATCATTATTGTAATATTATTGTTAATTATTATTATAATATTGTTAATCACTATTAGTATTATTATTATTTTCATCCAAACCCAATAAGCTCAGCCCATTCTCCTTGTCCTTTTATTTTTTTTCTTTTTATGCTAAGCCCATATGAGCCAAGCCCACTTCTTATTTTCATTCTTTTCCTTCTACTTTTTCTATTTTTCTTTAAGCCCAAAAACTAAGCCCACAAGCCCACCCTCTATTTTTCTTATTCTTATGTTACTTATTTCTTCTAATTAAAGCCTAAATAGAACCTATAACCCATTAACCCAAAACCTAATCCCAATCCAAATCCTATCAAATTAAATCTTTTCATAAATCTCAACTAATCCTAATCAAATCCCAACTACTAAATTAAGCAATCAAAATCTAATTGGAATTCAGGTTCTAAAAATCTCTTATAACTTATATAAAGACCCAAACCCTTCCTTCTCTTCTACCTCAAGAGAAAACCCTAATCCAAACTCCCTCACCTCCTCCTTTCTTTTCTCCTCAAGCGAAGCATGAACAAAAGGATCTTGAAGTGCAAGATGGAGGAACATGATAGGGGAGAGCAAATCCAAGTAAGTAATTTATTTTCTAAAAATTTATTTATATAAATTGTTTACTAAAATCGTGTCCATACAATTATGATCTCCATGAATAATTCTATACATTAAAAAAATCCAATCTAAAACTTAATTTCACTAAAATATATGTAAAGATATACCAACCCATAATTTTAATTTACAAAGTTTTTTTGAAATTTTTAAAACAATAGATTTTCCCCCAAAAAAAAGAAAAAAAAAAGAATCTCTGGCCGCTCTCGGCCATTGGCTGAAAGCCTCTGCCGCACAGACCCAGGTCTATGTGGCTGGCCGGGTGCGGGTGCACAGTGGGCTGGGAGGCCCACTGTGCACACCCCTATATTTATTTTTAAAAAAAAAATTTTACCCGGCCCTTGGCTGGCCTGGCCTGGCCAGGTGCGGGCCAAGACTGGCCTGGACTGGGCCAGTACTGGCCCAGTCAGCAGTTATATATATATATATATATATATATATATATATATATATATATATATATATATATATATATATATATATAGGGAGCTGATCCTCTAAGAACGGTTCTCACGGATTTCTGTGAGAACTTTCACGTGGACCGTCGGATCTGATAGCAAATCAAATAAAACTAGATCTCTATCAGATCCGACGGCCCACGTGAAAGTTCTCACGTGAATTCGTGAGAACCGTTCTTAGGGGATCAACTCACTATATATATATATATATATATATATATATATATATATATATATATATATATATATATATATATATATATATATATATTAATAGGCCAGGCCGACCAGATCAGACCCGTCCTGGCCTGAGCAGACCCGGCCTGGCCTGGGCTGGCCTGGCCCAGTTCTAGCCGGGCTGGACTACATAGTTAGGCCCAGAGGAAAAAAAAAAAGAAAACCTTGGACCAGGCCTGGGCCTGGCCTGGTCCAGCCTAGGCCTAGTTTGGACTTGGGCTATTGGGTATACAAATATAAATAAAAGAGGGGAAAAAAAAAAGAAAAGAAAAGAAAAGAAGAAAGAAAGAAACAAGATTTGCATGTTAAAATAATTTATTAAAAATATAAAAAAATTGTGAAAATGTAAACAATAATTTATAATACTTCTACTTTCTATTTTAGAGTAATACCAATATAAATTAATTCAAATCACCCACTTTAAAATCATTATTCCTTAATGTTAAATCTAGAACCGTTAAATATTTTAATAGTTTAAAGCCTATTAAAAATCTAACAAAATTAGAAATTGGTTTAAATTAAGCCTACTAAATTCATTAAACCTAAAGATCATATTTCTAACTAATTAATCAAGATTAAAATCCCTTATAACTCTCAAGTAAAATATTCTTTTAAAAATCTAACAATTTTCATTGGAATGAATTATGTAGATTTATCGGGATCCTAAAATTTCAGTGCTTTGGACTTGCGATCGAGTTCAGGTGAGTGTTCTTTTTCTTCTTCAAGTAAATAAGAATTTTGTGAGTGTTTGCTCTTCCTTCTATAATTCTATTTTGTGAGTGTTTCACCTTTTTGTTTAATTTTATTTAATTGTGTTGTGAGTGTTCGTTCTTGTGCAATTCCTTATTTACCGTTGTCGGTATGCATTTACATGTTACACTTATCATTTCATGTGACTTTTTGTTGTATTTTACCAGTTTGATTGCTTGTACTACTTCATGAGACATCCATGATTATTCACTTTATTTACGTAGTTGATAGGAGCTTGTATCTGTGCCATTTCATTGGTAGTTTATCGTTGTTTGCTTAAGCCTAGTTTTGATACCCCTTAGACTGTGACTTGACTCAGCTCGATCTTGAGGTTGATATAATTGGTATTAGTTATCAGATTTGATATTCATGTATTTGGTTATTACTCATCCTGAATATCTTGATTTACATGAGTGACTTGATTGTTTATACATGATATCTACCTGATACTATTGTTCATATTACTTAATTGCTGGGAAAATATTGTTACACGGTAACAACACCGTCATGTTATACTTGTTACATATTCCTGTTACACGGGTATCCTGTTCATTGATATTATATAATTCTTGTTATACCGGTATCCTGATTACATATTGATATTGTTACCGTGACTACCACCGATTAATCCCAGTTATTCAAGTAACATGCATATTAAGTAATCTTGATAAACTAATAACATGATATTAAACAACTTACACTGGGATTGGGGAGATTGATGGAAGAGACAGCGTCTGTATTTTGGGTGGACCTAGGATTTAGGTTGCGCAGCCGAAAGAGTGTTCCACTGCAGGGTTCCCGTGGGTGATTGGCACCCCATCCTGTTCCTGTTATACATGTTATACATGTACCTGTTCCTGTTATACATGTTCCTGACTACCTTGCGGTAGGTCCTGGTTCAGCGCCAGGAGTCTGGGTCGTGATCTCGGGTATGCACGGGACCCACCTAAAACACAGACAATGTCTCAAACCGATCAGTTTCAATAACTAAGGACTTCGATTGGCATGTGTAATGGGCGTAGTATGGGATGTGTCTATTACATGTTGCAATTGGTGTTCGTTGACATAATTAATAATGATAAACTGTTAATATATTGTGACTGACCGTGATCACCCGACTGTACGTATATATAATTATGATAGATATATGATTATACATATGACCAGACTGTATACCAGATTAGTGCCATATGCTAGGTTACATATCTTGACATTACTTATTTTCTTTTATCATGATATCTGCTTTATTCTTGATATTGATTATGTTATTTATTTTTATTCATTATCATATTGTTATTCCTTACATTGTTATTATGCACGAGCACCTTCCATGTTACACACACACTCATTAGGTCGCTTCTGACGACACTGGATTCGCATGTCCAGGGTATTGGACATCTTCTTATATTGTTCAGGTATTCATGTGATCGTACGCGTTACGAGGAGCGGGAGTCTCTCTTTTCTTGATTATAGGTATTCTTGCTATTTTATTCATGTTATTTCCTGATTCTACCTTTATCGCATCCAGTTGTCATTTCTTTCTTTTATTCATCTGTTATCATTGTGTTACATATTTATATGTCATATTGCAGTGATATTGATTTACCGTAGTAAATTTGATGGCTTGTTCAGGTTACTTTAGGCTTAGCATATATGCGTGGGGTATTTTTCTAGCGTATATACGTCGTTGACTCTCGTCGCGACTCCGTTTTCGCGTATTTTGGGAAGCGGGGCATGACAGGTCTCTGTTATCGGGTTCGGATTGCACGAGCGAGTCCAAGTGCTGCAACTAAGACACAAACTAATCCATATATACAAATATACACACGCATCCACATATATACAACACACACGCACTTACACACATGCACATGCACAATAGTTAAACACAAACAGACACACATTACACCCAAACACACTTCTCATGCAATATACACATCACATTTACACACAACCACATATATTCACACACACATATTATACACACACACTTAAATATGCGTACACACATAAATATGCACGCACACACCTCTAATCACATAAACACACTCTACACAATGAAATACACGCACATATATTTTACAGAGAGAGAAAAATAGAAAGAGGGAGGGAAGGAAGGGAACTCACGGGGAGGAGCTCACGCATGGGCTCGCTTTGGCGGGGCGCACTGGTGATGGCGGAAGCCGCGGAGGGGATCAACGGCTCTGAGAGGTTGTCGGGTTGCCGACATGGGTTCATGCGGTGGAGCGGCCATAGGTTGTGCGTGATCCGGGGTGCTTGCGGGGAAGAAGGAGGGCGTGACAAAGAGGTGCATGGGTGCTGGATCTCGGAAAGGATAAGAAGGAGAGGGTGATGGTGCAGGGCGATGGCCATGGTTGAGGTTGGTGCTCAGCCATGGGGAGGTTGGTGCTCGGCCATGGGGAGGGTCCGAGGAGCTGCGGTAGACGAGGAGGGATGACCATGGCGCATGGGGAGTTCACGCGAGGAAGGAGTTAGCCATGGGTGCTAGGGTGGAGGAACGGCTGTGTGTAGGAGGAGAGGTGGATGCAGTGGTGACAGTGGAGTGGGGAAGGGGTGTATGGTGGTTGGGTGCTCTGATGCGTGGTGAAACTCGCAACTTACGACGCGAAGGAGGACATGGAGGCAGCACGGTGGGGTTAAGAAAGGAGGAGATAGCGACGGTGTCGGGGGTTGCGCTCGCGAAAGAGGAGGCACGATGGAGGGCGGAAATGGCCGGCTGTTTGAGGGGGTTGGGTTCGGCCATGGCACGGGGGTTAGGTTCTTCGATGGTGTGGATGCGGCTGTGTTGGGGGGAGAAAACAGAGGAGATGATGATGATTTATATAGGTGTTTTGATTATTGGGCTTTGGGTTGGTGGAGTAGTAAAAAGAAGAAAAAGTGTTAAGGAAAAGAAGGAATGGGCTTGGGTTTGGGCTTACAAAAACAATAGGAAAAAAAGAGAAAATGAATGAAGAATAAGGAAGTGGGCTTGGGCTCACTACGGGCTTGGATTTGGGTGTGGGCTTGGAAAACAATAAGAAATGAAAGGGAAAAGAAGAGAAGATAAGCGAAAAGTGGGCTCATCTATACACATGCAAAAGTACAATTATTAATAATATTAATATCAATAACAACAATAATGATAATATTAGTAATAACAACAATAATAATGAATAATAATAATCATAACGTAATAATAATAGTAAAAATATCTAATAATAATAATAATATGTAATTAACAATATTAATAATTTAACAATACCGATAATAATAATAATAATAAAATAATAAATAAAATCAAACAAATATTTTAAAACAGGTACAAATACATCATCTCTCCTCTCAACTCCTTTCTTAATTTCTTCACCAAAAAATAAGAAAATAAAAGAGTTGAACATAAATAAGAAAAATAAGTAAAAGAGTGATCATTGTTCTTTACCAAATTAACAAGCTCCACAGGCTCTGATTGTTGCTTCACCCGAACTGCCTCCTCGATTCTCCTAATCTACTCATCTGTGTGCTTAACAATTGCCATAGAAAAGCAATAAACCTATCAAAAATGGTGAATGGGGCACTCAAAAAGCTCGAGTTGAAACCCGATAAGAGAGAGAAGAACCTGAGAGAGAGGCGAGTCGATTGGGAGGGGAAATCGGAGAAAAAGGCATAGAGGGATTTGAGGGCGAGGAGAGCATCGAGGAGATTCAGAGAGCAGACGAGGATGGTGATATTCTTGTAGGAGAGGCCTCGATATCCTCCTCCCCCATTCTCCCACTGCGCCTTCCCTCGCCATCCCCTGGCCTTCATGTTCTCATCCCTTTGCCTCAGATCTCTTCAGCCTTGTTGCGATCCAGCGAGTGGATCCAATTAACGGAGGGTGGCGGTAGTGACAAGGAAGGGGTTGGGGAGAAGAGCAGTTCAGGCACAATAAATGTTGTTCATCAAGGAGGGCACCTTATGATAACAACCCATCTTTATGTCGGACTTCATCAATAGTGTAACACCCCATCCTCAGTATACGTACACAACTATGTGTCCTGATTTTTTGAGCGTATTTTTTTATTTTTTATTTATTTATTTATTTTCTGTTATTTAAATTCTTACTCATATAGCAGTACTGCATGATTTGACCTTTTTAGTATTCAGATTTGACCGATTTCAGTTTCAAATATTATTTTTTAATATTCTAGATTTTTCATGATTTTCTGGAATTTTTCAGAATTAAATTATAAATCTTCAAAACTGGTGTCGACCAGTGTCGCTGACCGACTTTCAGATTTTTAATTCACAAATAGAGTTGAAAATCAAAAAACGGCTTTCACATTATTTCTTAAAATAATGTTTTCTATCTAAATGAATTTTTTGAGAATTTTAAAATTTATCAAAATTCCCCTGGATTTGGTGTCGGCCAGTATTACTGGTTGATTTCAGGAATTTTAGTTTACAATTGGAATTAAATTTCTAGATTTCGCTTTCATATTTCTTCTTAAAATTATATTTTCTTCTTTCTGGCATGTTCTCGGATTTTTCAGATTTTATCAAAATCCGGCCGACCCGGTGCAGACCGGTGTCAACGGTTGACTTCAGGATTTTTATCTTGAAGATGAGATTGAATTTCAGAAAACCGATTTCACCAAAAATCTTTAAATAATATTTACTATTTTTGAAATTTTTTGGGAAGCTTTTCAAGGTACTTCATTTTTCGGGCTTTTCCTGAGTTACCGATGTTTTCTCAGATACCGGAATTCTATCCGGATATTTTACTTTTTCTCTCTCCTTACCTGACGCGAGATCCACCAACTCTGGGTTCATCAATTAATGCGGAGACTCTCTCCATTCCGCATTTAATGTTCCGTTCTTCAAAGAAATCAACCCAGTTCAAATCACCCATGCCTTTTTTTCTTTTCTGTAAACGCAACTTTCATTTTCCCTAGACGCAAGTTTTTCACTGCGTCTATTATTGCCAAGACGCGGATTTCTTGGTATGGGACGCGGCCTTTTGTGAAGGACGCAACTCTTTGGTTGAAACGCAAGTTTCATTCTATAATAATTTCAATGACAATATTATATTAGTTTTTCCCTCCTTTATATAACCACCCCCATTTCTTCCTCTCTCTTTCATCTCTTTTCTTCCTTCTTCCATTTCCAGCAAGCCTCCAACAGCAAATACAGCCAACCAAGCTTCCCTTGGCCGGCCATTACAACCCATCTTCTCCACCTTTCTCCACCACCATTTCCTCCACCATTCTCCCCTCCATCTACTCCTCAATTCCAACTACAACAACAACCACAACACCATCTTCTTCCTCCATTTCCAACCAAACAACCCATTACTTTCAAAACTTCACCACCATCTCCACCACCACCTACACCACCTTAACCACCACCAACCATACCATCTTCTTCTCCTCGCCATTCTCTTTCCAACGAACTATAGGTTCGTCCTCCGAAGCACCATTTTCAAATCTTCATTTTTTTCATTTGAACTATACTTGCACCATCAACCTCCTTCTCTTTTGGGGCCTTGGCCACCCAACTCCGGCCAACTCCGGCCAACTCCGGTCGCCGCCGGCGAACACCGGCCAAGCCACGGTCGGCCTACCTCCCCCTTCTCTTCTTTCTTTCTTTCTTTCTTTCCTTTGCATTTCTTTCTTTCCTTCCTTCTTTCTTTTCCTTCCATTTTCTTTTCTTTTCTTTTCTTTCTAAACCTGCGTCTCCCCCTCTCTTTCCTGCGTCTCTCTCTCTGCGTCTCCCTCATTTCTCTGTCTCTCTTTCTCTCCTGTTTTAAACGCGGAGATCTTTAACGCAATCTACGCGTTCATGTATTAACGCGAACGCGGAGCACGCGCTCGCGTCTACGTTCTCCTCGTGTCCTTGCTGAAACGCGGGTCTCGAACCGCGCGTTTGTGACATCTACGCAACGCGACTCCCGCATATGCGATTTTCGCATCTTCATTCTCTCTCCTCCTCCATAAATATTTAAACGCATTGATTCCCTGGATTTCAGAGCTTGGGATTTCCCGTATTTCTTGAAGTTTTAGGCGAGTGTTCTCGCTCTCCTTCTGATCTTTCTACTTCGTCATGTTGACTAATATTATATTATTTTACTTGCACATTTGTATGTATCATGCTATCACTTGACGCCTGCTTATCACTTGACGCCTGCTTAACATCACCTCTCAGGCATATGTCTCATGGCACCTGTTATGCTACTACTTGATGCTCGCCTCGTTATGGCATATTGATACTTAGCTTGCGATTATCATATTTACGGGAATCCTGTGACTTGAAATTATAATACTTTTGTACTCTTGAACTCCTGATCTTGTCATGCGCTTGCTTTCCCGTAAATTGATAATTACACAATAAATCATAAAAAGAAACCACTTGAATCGGGTCGGGGGAAACTTGCGGCTATCAATATATGTTCGTGTTTACAGTAGTTTTAGGTATGTTGTGCAACTACATTTCCGGTTTGACCTGAGGGCCTCCAGGCGACCGAGGGGAGCGCTGGCTCCCTCCTTCCTGGTACCATCTTGATAAGGGCATCCTATAAGACCCTACTGTACGCCTTGCGGCAGGTTCCGACCTCCAGCAACGGAACAATCCTGGGCCGTGGTCCCGGGTATGCACAGGACCCACTGTAAACATTGTTCGTTGATACCCCCGTTGGTTTCCAATAACAGCCTCGACTTACTCATATGTGGATGTATGTGTGCTGGGACGCTATTACACATACCTAGACATATGGGTAGGACGAGTAATAAGTATAAATATTAAAAATGGCAGCAATAGATTTATTCAGCCCTCATCACTTTCATCTTATGTTTCCATTTCTTGCTTACTGTACATGTACTCTCGACACAGTTCTTGATGCTTAATATTGTTTTGATCATATCAGCACGCATATACTTATCTCTGTACGACACTTGGCATTCACATGTCTATTTGTTAGGGAGTTTCTGACTCCCCTGAACTTGCATGTTCAGGTTCTGAAGCCTGGATTGAAGCGGAGCCCTCCACCGAAGACCAAGCCTATCTCTCGGAGCAGGCTGACTTGTCCTAGTCCTTGTGTTCCTGAATCTTCCTGCAAGCTCGGGGATCTTCTTCTCAGCCCGTGAGCACCTTTTGCTGTGCAAATTGTAAATTTCACTTTTGTACCTGGCTGTGATATAATGTACATGTACCAGTATAACACGCTCTGTAATAACTTTGTAATCCTTATGTTAGAATGTATATTGCCACGTGCTTCCGTACTCTGATTCTTATTTGTACTAATGCTTAGCGTATATACGTGAGGGTATTTCTGACCTGCGTATATACGTCGCAGTAACGTCTTCGTACCGCTGGATCGGGGCGTTACAGGTTGGTATCAGAGCCAGGCTCTCACACCTACAGTACAACCAAATTGCAAATTAATGGGATCTTAATTTGCAGTTGGGATACATGAGTTTCGGTTATACATTCCAACTACAATGTACAAAGTTATCCATTTCTTCCTGATATTCCTTCCCTTGATTCCTAAAGTCCATCTATCTTTTGCTTTCACCCCTCTTTCCAGACATCTTTTACCAACATAGATATGGATAGAAGGTCAGGACGTAACAACTCCGGGCAGCCACAGGACGGGCCCGCAGGGGGAAATGCTGATATTCTAAGAGTTATCCAAAATATGGTGGAGAATCAACAAAGGCAGACCGAACTCTGTAACACCCCGCTCCTGGAATACGTACTTAGTTGAGTATTCGTATTTTTCAATCGTATTTTTCGATTTACTTCCTGTAATTGTTTTGTATTAAGAATTATCTACATGATCGTTTTGCCTTGGATCTGGATTCAAGAACTCGGAGTCAGCCCTAGTCTGAACCGGGAACCCGATCCTAGGGTATTACTCGATTTGGTCTTTCTGATATTTAGATTTGACCGATTTCAGTTTTAAACATCATTTTCCAATATTTTAGATTTTCTATGATTTTCTGAAATTTTCCTGAATTAAGTTGAAAATCTTCAAAACCGGGGTCGACCAATACCGCTGATCGATTCTCGGATTTTTAATTTACAAACGGAGTTGAATTTCAAGAAACGGCTTTCCCATAACTTCTTAAAATCATATTTTCTATCTAAATACTTTTTCTGAGAATTTTCTGAATTTATCAAAATTTCACTGGATTTGGTGTCGGCCAGTATCACTGGTTGACTCCAGGAATTTTAGTTTACTATTGGAATCAAATTTCTGAAAACCGATTTCACCAAAAATCTTTATATAATATTTATTATTTTTGAGAATTTTTAGGAGGCTTTCCAAGCTACCTTATTTTTTGGACTTTTCTAGAGTTTTCGGTGTTTTCCCAGATACCGGAATTTTATCCAGATATTTTACTTTTCTCTCTCCTCGCTAGACGCGAGTTTCACCAAACCTGAATTCCGCATTTAATGCAGAGATCCTCTCCATACAGCATTTAATGCACTGCTAATCAATTCCAATCAAGTCATTATGACTTTCTCTCTCCTCTGTTAAACGCGACTTTCGCATTTTCTTCTGGACGTGGCTTTAATTTCCGCGTTTGGCTCCTTATTTGCCTAGACGTAGCTTTGGTATCATAGGGACGCAACATCCCTTGTATGAAACGCAAGTTTACATTATTATAATATTTCCCCCATTATATATACACCCCCTCTCTACATTCTTCTCTCTCTCTTTCACATTTCTTTCCTTCTCCATTTCCAGCAAGCTTGCAGGCCACGAAATGGCAGCCATGGGCTTGCCTTGGCCGGCCAATTCTCCACCATTTTTCCCTCCATTTTCACCACCAACACCACCACCTCTTTCTCCTCCATCTCCTCCTCCATTCCAACAACAACAACAACCACAACACCACCTCCACCATCTTCTTCTTCCTCTTCTTTTTCACCAAATAACCCATTTCCACCACCACCTTATCCACCATCTCCACCACCATATACTCCATCTTGGCCACCAACGATCATACCATCTTCTTCTCCTCGTCGTGCTCTTTCCGACGAGCTATTGGTTCGCTCTCCGAAACTTCTTTTGTAAAACTCCAAAATAAAAAATGAGCTAGACTTGCACCCTCTTTGGCTTGGGCTTGGCCACCTTTTCCGGCCATCTCCGGCCAACTCCGGCCGCCGCCGGTGACCGCCGACCATCGCCGGCTATCACCCCTTCCCTTCTCTTCTTTCCTTTCCTTTCCTTCTTTCTTTCTTTCCATTCTTTCTTTCTTTTCTTTTTCTTTCTTTTCCTTTCCTTCTTCTTTCCTTCACTGATTTACTCCCAAAAACTTGGGGAGACCAAAAACTGGCGTTTCCCCTTTTCTCCCAAAAACCTGCGTCCCACTTTCCCTTTTAATTCCTTGTCTCTCTCTCTCCTTCTCTGTTAATTGCTGACGCGGATCTCACCCCCGCGTCTAGGCAATTCCTTAACGCGAATCTTCGCGTTCTTGATACTTGTATAACGCGGCCTTCGCGTTCCTGTATTGACGCGGCGCGGAGCTCATGCCCGCGTCTGTGTCATTCTCGTGTCAACACGACGCGGAGCTTATGCCCGCGTCCGTGTTCTTCTCGTGATAACGCGACGCGGAACCCAGAACCGCGTCCGCATTCTCCTCGTGTCCTGACTTGAACGCGGGTCTCGAACCTCGCGTTTGTGGCATCTACGCGACGCGACTCCCGCATCTGCGACCCCCGCGTCTCACTCTCAAACTCGCGCCCCCCTGTACATACTCTCTCTCCCTGTACTCTCTCTCCATGGACTTCTCTCTAGCTCTCACGTTCTCTCTCCTCTCTCTTTCTCTTTCTCTCTCTTGATTTCCACCTCTCTCTATCACTTTCTCTCTAACGCACTGACGCGTTGATTTCCTGAATTCCGGAGATCGGGGATTTCATTATGTTTTCTGAAGATTTAGGCGAGTGTCCTTGCCTCCATTCGATTTTCCCCTTTTATCGGATCAACTTATATTTGCATTATGTATCACTTGACAACTGATGTGTTATCATTTACCATGCTACTACTGGACACCTACTCCCGTTATGTTATCTCTTATCACTTGCTCCTCGTTATGACATGACTTATCACCTGCCTCCTGACATATTAATACTTGACCCGTGACTTGAATACTATACTTGTTATCTTGTATTATATATACAGTAACCTGAATCTATAGTACACATGTACTCCTGAATTCATGATCATGTCCCGATCCTTTTATTCCTGTGAATTGCTAACTACATATTAAATTGTAATAAGACAACTTGCACCCGGTTTGGGGGAAACTGATAGGCCCTGATTAATCATGTTATGGTGGCCTTATCGAGTCACGCGTGGACACATACTTGAGGGATCACCTGGCGGCCACCAGGGATTCCGTGGGGTGTGCTGGCACCCCTACTCCTGTTCATTCCTGCCGGGTATGCACACGCCTAGGCCTATTTCTATGGGATCTGCGATACTCTATTCCTGTTCGGGCGTAAATAAGTCCCGGTACCTAGCGGTACGTTCCGGCTCAGCACCGGATACTCCTGGACCGTTGTCCCGGGCATGTACGGGACCCATCCGAAACATGATTCATCGAACTTTATCAATCTCCAAATAACTTGCTCTATAAGTTGTGAGTGAAAGTATGTGGAATGGGACGCATACTGAAGCCTACAACTTAGACGGCCCCAATTATAATAAGATGCTAATATTCAATTTATTGTGTTGTTTTGTAACTCGGGCTGTACTCGTTCAGATTACGGTAACATGAGATAAAGGTATATAGATGAGGGTTTCCTTGTTTGGATTATTCTTTCGAGGTACTAATCTCATGGAGCCGTGGCCTAAACCTGTACAATCAGATTTGCTCGTAATCGGTTTTATTTGGTTTTATCGGTTTTATGTTAGCTTAAGAGATAACTGGTGTTGCCCTATCTACTTTACTTCTCGTTTTGTTACCTTCCCTTATCTTATCATACCATGAGTATTCCCTGCTTGACATCACTTGTTATATATCTACTCGCTCCTGCATGCTTATGCTCACAACACGGTTTTCAATGCATGATTATGATTCAGTTTTATCGATACACTTGTACTTATCTTGGCTCGCCATCTGGCTTTCGCATCACCACTCGCCGGGGAGTTCTGACTCCTCTGGATCCTCATGTCCAGGTTCTGGAGCTTGGGCTAGGGGATTCTCTTTGTTGCTGACCGGAGAGGTGCTGCGGTAGCGTGGATATCCAGCAGACTGTCCAGAGCCTCATCCTTCCAGGCCCCCTGCTCGGCTCTAGAATTTTTCCCGTTATGGCTCTGAGCCCTCTTTTGTACTGTTCACACTTGTACCATCCTTTGTATTCTCGCAATTGCGCCATATTGGTGATGTAATACTCTTGTAATATTTATCACCTCCTGTGATAACTTTGTAATTGTACTCATATGTTGGAATGTATAATGCACCATTTGCTTCCGTACTCTGATTCTTGCCTGTACTGATGCTTAGCGTATATACGTGAGGGTATTTCTGACCTGCGTATATACGTCGCAGTAACGTCTCCGTACCCGCGGGATCGGGGCGTTACAGGGTGGTATCAGAGCCTAGGCTCTTACATCTTCAGTACGTCCAGATGGCAAATTAATGGTAAAGAAATTTGCAACTGGAATACAAGAGTCCTAGTTATACAATCCAACTACAAGTGCAGAGTTATCTATTCTTTCTTGATCATCTTTCCTTTGATCCCTAATCCTTTCCATCTTTCCCCTGTTTTGGTTTTTCGTAGCCTTTGTACCAACTTAAGATATGGATATACTAGAGAGGTAGTGACTGGTTCTGAATGAAGCTATTACATGATCTCTTCGGCCAACTCTATGAAGCTCGGTATTCTCAGGATTGATCCACGATTGGGTTATCTTTCAGAAGTTGGTATTCGGATTTCTTTACAACTCTTATATATTCTTGGCTATATCTTTCAGAGTGATCGATGCCTGGTCTTCGGAATTCTTAATTATCGGTCTTCTCTATTTAAGATCAGTATTATTTAGCATCATTCACAGACTTATACAGCCGGAAGTACAAAAGACGTCTACATTCAGATTATTGTTCAGTCGACTTGGGAAGCCCTACCTGCAGTGATTCATATCTTGATTGGTATAATTCCTGACCTTGTCCCTCTTGTGTTCATCTTCCCCTTATCGAAATTGCGAGGACGCAATTTTTTGTAAGGTGGATGGATTGTAACACCCCGCTCCTGGAATACGTACTTAGTTGCGTATTCGTATTTTTTGATCGTATTTTTCAATTTACTTCCTGTAATTGTTTTGTATTAAGAATTATCTACATGATCGTTTTGCCTTGGATCTGGATTCGAGAACTCGGAGTCAGCCCTAGTCTGAACCGGGAACCCGATCCTAGGGTATTACTCGATTTGGTCTTTCTGATATTTAGATTTAACCGATTTCAGTTTTAAACATCGTTTTCCAATATTTTAGATTTTCTATGATTTTCTGAAATTTTCCTGAATTAAGTTGAAAATCTTCAAAACTGGGGTCGACCAATACCGCTGATCGATTCTCGGATTTTTAATTTACAAACGGAGTTGAATTTCAAGAAACGGCTTTCCCATAACTTCTTAAAATCATATTTTCTATCTAAATACTTTTTCTGAGAATTTTCTGAATTTATCAAAATTCCACTGTATTTGGTGTCGGCCAGTATCACTGGTTGACTCCAGGAATTTTAGTTTACTATTGGAATCAAATTTCTGAAAACCGATTTCACCAAAATCTTTATATAATATTTATTATTTTTGAGAATTTTTGGGAGGCTTTCCAAGCTACCTTATTTTTTGGACTTTTCTGGAGTTTTCAGTGTTTTCCCAGATACCGAAATTTTATCCAGATATTTTACTTTTCTCTCTCCTCGCTAGACGCGAGTTTCACCAAACCTGAATTCCGCATTTAATGCAGAGATCCTCTCCATACTGCATTTAATGCACTGCTAATCAATTCCAATCAAGTCATTATGACTTTCTCTCTCCTCTGTTAAACGCGACTTTCGCATTTTCTTCTGGACGCGACTTTAATTTCCGCGTTTGGCTCCTTATTTGCCTAGACGCAGCTTTGGTATCATAGGGACGCAACTTCCCTTGTATGAAACGCAAGTTTCACTTTATATGATGGGATTGGCTACATTATTATAATATTTCCCCCATTATATACACCCCCTCTTTACATTCTTCTCTCTCTCTTTCACATTTCTTTCCTTCTCCATTTCCAGCAAGCTTGCAGGCTACGAAATGGCAGCCATGGGCTTGCCTTGGCCGGCCAATTCTCCACCATTTTTCCCTCCATTTTCACCACCAACACCACCACCTCTTTCTCCTCCATCTCCTCCTCCATTCCAACAACAACAACCACAACACCACCTCCACCATCTTCTTCTTCCTCTTCTTTTTCACCAAATAACCCATTTCCACCACCACCTTATCCACCATCTCCACCACCATATACTCCATCTTGGCCACCAACGACCATGCCATCTTCTTCTCCTCGTCGTGCTCTTTCTGACGAGCTATTGGTTCGCTCTCCGAAACTTCTTTTGTAAAACTCCAAAAATCAAAAATGAGCTAGACTTGCACCCTCTTTGGCTTGGGCTTGGCCACCTTTTCCGGCCATCTCCGGCCACTTCCGGCCAACTCCGGCTGCCGCCGGTGACCGCCGACCATCGCCGGCTACCACCCCTTCCCTTCTCTTCTTTCCTTTCCTTTCCTTCTTTCTTTCTTTACATTCTTTCTTTCTTTTCTTTTTCTTTCTTTTTCTTTCCTTCTTCTTTCCTTCACTGATTTACTCCCAAAAACTTGGGGAGACCAAAAACTGGCGTTTCCCCTTTTCTCCCAAAAACCTGCGTCCCACTTTCCCTTTTAATTTCTTGTCTCTCTCTCCTTCTCTGTTAATTGCTGACGCGGATCTCACCCCTGCGTCTAGGCAATTCCTTAACGCGAATCTTCGCGTTCTTGATACTTGTATAACGCGGCCTTCGCGTTCCTGTATTGACGCGGCGCGGAGCTCATGCCCGCGTCTGTGTCATTCTCGTGTCAACACGACGCGAAGCTTTTGCCCGCGTCCGTGTTCTTCTCGTGATAACGCGACGCGGAACCCAGAACCGCGTCCGCATTCTCCTCGTGTCCTGACTTGAACGCGGGTCTCGAACCTCGCGTTTGTGGCATCTACGCGACGCGACTCCCGCGTCTGCGACCCCCGCGTCTCACTCTCAAACTCGCACGCCCCCTGTACATACTCTCTCTCCCTGTACTCTCTCTCTCTCTCTCCATGGACTTCTCTCTAGCTCTCACTTTCTCTCTCCTCTCTCTTTCTCTTTCTCTCTCTTGATTTTCACCTCTCTCTATCACTTTCTCTCTAACGCACTGACGCGTTGATTTCCTGGATTCCGGAGATCGGGGATTTAACTATGTTTTCTGAAGATTTAGGCGAGTGTCCTCGCCTCCATTCGATTTTCCCCTTTTATCGGATCAACTTATATTTGCATTATGTATCACTTGACAACTGATGTGTTATCATTTACCATGCTACTACTGGACACCTGCTCCTGTTATGTTATCTCTTATCACTTGCTCCTCGTTATGACATGACTTATCACCTGCCTCCTGACATATTAATACTTGACCTGTGACTTGAATACTATACTTGTTATCTTGTACTATATATACAGTAACCTGAATCTATAGTACACATGTACTCCTGAATTCATGATCATGTCCCGATCCTTTTATTCCTGTGAATTGCTAACTACATATTAAATTGTAATAAGACAACTTGCACCCGGTTTGGGGGAAACTAATAGGCCCTGATTAATCATGTTTATGGTGGCCTTATCGAGTCAGCGTGGCCACATACTTGAGGGATCACCTGGCGGCCACCAGGGATTCCGTGGGGTGTGCTGGCACCCCTACTCCTGTTCATTCCTGCCGGGTATGCACATGCCCTAGGCCTATTTCTATGGGATCTGCGATACTCTATTCCTGTTCGGGCGTAAATAAGTCCCGGTACCTAGCTGTACGTTCCGGCTCAGCACCGGATACTCCTGAACTGTTGACCCAGGCATGTACGGGGCCCATCCGAAATATGATTCATCGAACTTTATCAGTTTCCAAATAACTTGCTCTATAAGTTGTGAGTGAAAGTATGTGGAATGGGACGCATACTGAAGCCTACAACTTAGACGGCCCCAATTATAATAAGATGCTAATATTCAATTTATTGTGTTATTTTGTAACTCGGGCTGTACGCGTTCAGATTACGGTAATATGAGATAAAGGTATATAGATGAGGGTTTCCTTGTTTGGATTATTCCTTCGAGGTAATAATCTCATGGAGCCGTGGCCTAAACCTGTACAATCAGATTTGCTCGTAATCGGTTTTATTCGGTTTTATCGGTTTTATGTTAGCTTAAGAGATAACTGGTGTTGCCCTATCTACTTTACTTCTCGTCTTGTTGCCTTCCCTTATCTTATCATACCATGAGTATTCCCTGCTTGACATCACTTGTTATATATCTACTCGCTCTTGCATGCTTATGCTCACAACACGGTTTTCAATGCATGATTATGATTCGGTTTTATCGATACACTTGTACTTATCTTGGCTCGCCATCTGGCTTTCGCATCACCACTCGCCGGGGAGTTCTGACTACTCTGGATTCTCATGTCCAGGTTCTGGAGCTTGGGGCTAGGGGATTCTCTTTGTTGCTGACCGGAGAGGTGCTGCGGTAGCGTGGATCTCCAGCAGACTGTCCAGAGCCTCATCCTTCCAGACCCCCTGCTCGGCTCTAGAATTTTTCCCGTTATGGCTCTGAGCCTTCTTTTGTACTGTTCACACTTGTACCATCCTTTGTATTCTCACAATTGCGCCATATTGGTGATGTAATATTCTTGTAATATTTATCACCGCCTGTGATAACTTTGTAATTGTACTCATATGTTGGAATGTATAATGCACCATTTGCTTCCGTTCTCTGATTCTTGCCTGTACTGATGCTTAGCGTATATACGTGAGGGTATTTCTGACCTGCGTATATACGTCGCAGTAACGTCTCCGTACCCGCGGGATCGGGGCGTTACAAACTCCTTCGGCAAGGGTTGATAGCAGCTCCTCAGGAACGAAGGCCGGGCAACATGTCAGACTTCAGGAGGTTGCAGCCGGCAATATTTACAAGGGGAGAGAGACCGCTAGATGCCGAGCAATGGCTAATCGACACCACAGATCTCTTGAAGGCAGCAAGAGTTCCAGAGGAAGATCAGGTGGAGGTCGCCAAGATCCAACTAAAGGATGTAGCCAGAAACTGGTGGCTAGCTGAAGACGCGAGACTGGATAAACCCATCACTTGGGACCAGTTCTCTAAGAGCTTTTATGATAGATTCTTCCCTACCACAGCTCAGAAGGAGATGGAAGAGCAATTCATCCGACTTCAACAATGGAATCGATCTGTTGATGAATATGCTGCTGAGTTCTTAAGGCTGAGTCATTTTGCTCCGTATATGATAGCCGACGAAGAGAAACGGGCAAGCAGATTTCAGCAGGGCTTACAAATGGATATTCAAGTCCTTTTGATTCCCCAACAGCTGAAAACATATTCCCAGGTCCTCACTGTAGCTCGAGAAGTGGAGCGAGGACTGGAGAAAAAGAATCTTGATCAGAGGAGGAAACAGGCCATGAAGAGGCCATTCCAGCAATTGGGCGGAGGAGGTCCAGTCAGAGCTGCAAAAGTCCCGATGATTAGACGATCATTTCGACCAGCCCCTCCTCAGATAACTCAAATAATTCCTGTTTGTAATTATTGCCAGAGGCCAGGTCACTTGCAAAAGGATTGTCGCAGGGCTAATGGGTTATGCCTAGCATGTGGATCTGGTGATCACACAATAGAAGGCTGTCCCCATAAGAGAACTGGGATGATGAACCGAACCTTACCGGCACCTCCAGTAGCCATTGGACAGAGAAACCCAGGGCCGATGGTTGGAAGGGCCCCTCTCCCTCCACAACAACGGGTTTTTCGCCCAGCTCCAAGGGGAGGAAGAACAACAGCAGGTCGTGGAAGAGGACAGGCCTACAACTTGACAGCGGAAGAGGCCCAAACTTCTGGAGAGGTGGTAACAGGTAAGATTATGGTGCACTCTAAACCTGTTTTAGCCCTCTTTGATTCTGGCGCTTCTCATTGTTACATATCAGATAGTTTCACTGCTTTGCACTCTATACCTGTTGAATATTTAGACCACCAATGGGAGATTAGTACCGGTAATGGGGTAGTCATCTCTAACAGAATTTGTGTAGATTGTCCGGTGGAACTGTGTAACAGGACATTAGCAGTGGATATGCTCATGCTGGATACTAAAGGGTACGACGTAATCCTAGGCATGACTTGGCTCAGCAAATACCATGCGGTCATTGATTGTCGAAACAAGAGAGTCATTTTCAGAATACCGCTTCAGCCTGAGTTCCAATTTGAAGGAGAACATACACCTGCCAAGGGTAAAACACAGATGACTGCTGCTGAGATCCAGAAAAAGAGAGTACCAGTTTGGAATGAGTTTCCAGAAGTATTTAATGAAATCTCAGGACTTCCACCCGATAGAGTAATTGAGTTCTCTATTGATATCATTCCGGGCACAGTCCCAATATCTAAAGCTCCATACAGAATGGCGCCCACTGAACTAGAAGTTCTAAAGAGGCAGTTACAGGAATATTCTGATAAGGGATTGATTAGACCAAGTACTCACCATGGGGAGCTCCAGTGCTATTGACCAACAAGAAAGATGGTGGTAAGCGGTTGTGTATAGACTACAGAGAGTTAACAAAGTTACCATCAAGAATAAGTATCCCTTACCAAGAATTGATGATCTTTTTGATCAACTTCATGGGGCCCGAGTGTTTTCAAATTTGGATTTACAATCAGGTTATCACCAACTAAAAGTGAAGAAAGAAGATATTCTAAAGACAGCATTCCGAACTCGCTATGGTCATTACGAATTTCTAGTCATGCCCTTCGGAGTGACCAATGCCCCGGCTGTCTTTATGGATTTGATGAACCGAGTTTTCTCGCCATATTTGGACCAGTTTGTCGTGGTGTTCATCGACGATACTTGATATATTCAAAAAACGACAGAGAGCATGCAGAACACTTGAGAATAGTGCTACAGACTCTCCGACAGGAACAACTTTATGCTAAGCAAAGCAAGTGTGAGTTCTGGTTAGACCATATAGCTTTCTTGGGTTATGTAGTTTCAGAAGAAGAAATTTCAGTCGACCATAACAAGATCCAGGCAGTAAAAGATTGGCCAATCCCAAGGACAGTAACAGAAATTAAAAGCTTTATTGGATTAGCCGGATATTACAGAAGATTTGTACAAGACTTCTCCAAAATCGCAGCCCCATTAACAAAGCTCAACAGAAAGGGAGAAAGGTACCTATGGTCAGAAGAATGTACTACAGCATTCGAACAATTAAAAGAGAGACTAATTTCAGCTCCAATCTTGAAGACTCCCTTGGGAACAGGAGGGATGGTTATATATAGTTATGCATCCGGAAAAGGCCTAGGATGTGTATTAATGCAGCATGGTCATGTCATAGCTTATGCATCTAGGCAATTGAAACCACATGAGAGAAATTACCCAACACATGACTTAGAACTGGCGGCGGTAATATTTGCATTGAAGATCTGGAGACACTACCTTCTGGGGGACAAAGTATTGATCTATACTGATCATAAGAGCCTTAAGTATATCTTCACACAGAAAGAATTAAACATGAGACAACGGCGGTGGCTTGAATTGATGGCCGACTATGACATAGACTTACAGTATCATCCTGGTAAGGACAATACAGTCCCAGATGCATTAAGCAGGAGACCAGAGAATAAAGTATTAGTACAACTTACTCAACAGAAGGAATTGCTTCGAGAAATCATAAAGTTGGACTTGATGCTAATACAAGGAGCTGATGAGTCAGGTCAACTAATGACCTTTCAGATTCAACCAACCCTGATAAGTGAAATTAAGGAAGCCCAAAAGGGAGACCCCAAATTACAGAAATTCAGGGCTCAAGTAGAAGCTGGATTAAGGACAGATATATGTATTCATTCGGATGGTGCACTTTACTTTGGTAACAGAATCTGTGTACCACAAGGGGGAGTCCGGCAGAAAGTTCTGGCAGAAGCACACAGTTCGGCATATTCCATACACCCAGGAGGAAATAAAATGTATCAAGACTTGAAGCAGAAGTTTTGGTGGAATGCCATGAAGAGGGAGATAGCCCAGTACGTGGCAAAATGCTTGGTTTGTCAGCAAATAAAGGTAGAACATCAGAGAACAGCTGGACTTCTACAACCATTACCGATACCCGAATGAAAGTGGGAACATATCACTATGGATTTTGTTACAGCTCTACCCCGTAGTCCTAAGGGTAACAATGCAGTATGGGTATCGTTGATCGCCTCACAAAAGCAGCTCACTTCCTACCTTTCAGAGTAGGTCAGTCAACAGAAGTTCTTGCAGATAAATATATGAAAGAAATCGTTCGTCTACATGGAGTTCCAGTTAGCATCGTATCAGATAGAGACACGAGATTCCGATCGCATTTCTGGGAAAGTCTCCAAGAAAAATTAGGAACTCGTCTGAAATTCAGTACCTCATATCATCCCCAGACAGATGGACAATCTGAACGAACTATCCAAATCCTTGAAGACATGTTACGAGCCTGCATGATAGAATTTAAAGGTCATGGGAAGACTATATTCATTTGGTAGAATTCTCTTATAATAACAGTTATCAGGCCAGTATCAAGATGGCACCATTTGAAGCACTATATGGCAGGAAATGCAGGTCGCCAATATGTTGGGATGAAGTCGGCGAAAGAAGACTTATGGGACCAGATATTCTAGTTCAGACAACAGATAAAGTCCGAATTATCAGAGATCATCTCCGGGCAGCACAGAGCCGACAGAAGAGTTGGGCAAACACTAATAGAAGACTGTTGGAATTCAGAACAGGTGATCATGTATTTTTAAGGATATCACCAACCAAAGGGGTAATCCGGTTCGGTACTCACGGAAAACTTAGTCCAAGATACATCGGCCCATTTGAAATTTTGGATCGTGTGGGAGATGTGGCTTACCGATTGGCGTTGCCACCATCTTTAGAAGGAGTACATAATGTATTCCATATATCACAGTTGAGGAAGTATGTCAAGGATGAGAGTCACATTCTAGATCACTCAGAATTGGAACTACAATCAGATTTATCCTACAAGGAGCAGCCGATGGCCATTCTGGACAGAAGTGTTAAAACATTGAAAAATCGGGCAATTCCATTGGTACTAGTTTCTTGGAATAGACATGCCCCAGGAGAAGCTACATGGGAACGAGAGGATATTATTCGTGAACGTTATCCCCAACTCTTTCCATCTTAGTTGGTAAAATTCCTTACCCCTATTCTTTTCTGCCTTCACATCCCCATTATCGAAATTTCGAGGACGAAATTTTTTGATAAGGTGGATGGATTGTAACACCCCATCCTCAGTATACGTACACAACTATGTGTCCTGATTTTTTGAGCGTATTTTTTTTATTTTTTATTTATTTATTTATTTATTTATTTTCTGTTATTTAAATTCTTACTCATATAGCAGTACTGCATGATTTGACCTTTTTAGTATTCAGATTTGACCGATTTCAGTTTCAAATATTATTTTTTAATATTCTAAATTTTTCATGATTTTTTGGAATTTTTCAGAATTAAATAATAAATCTTCAAAACCGGTGTCGACCAGTGTCGCTGATCGACTTTCAGATTTTTAATTCACAAATGGAGTTGAAAATCAAAAAACGGCTTTCACATTATTTCTTAAAATAATGTTTTCTATCTAAATGAATTTTTTGAGAATTTTTAAAATTTATCAAAATTCCCCTGGATTTGGTGTCGGCTAGTATTACTGGTTGATTCCAGGAATTTTAGTTTACAATTGGAATCAAATTTCTAGATTCCGCTTTCATATTTTTTCTTAAAATTATATTTTCTTCTTTCAGGCATTTTCTCAGATTTTTCAGATTTTATCAAAATCCGGCCGACCCGGTGCACACCGGTGTCAACGGTTGACTTCAGGATTTTTATCTTGAAGATGAGATTGAATTTCAGAAAACCGATTTCACCAAAAATCTTTAAATAATATTTATTATTTTTGAGATTTTTTGGGAAGCTTTTCAAGGTACTTCATTTTTCGGGCTTTTCCTGAGTTACCGGTGTTTTCCCAGATATCGGAATTTTATCCGGATATTTTACTTTTTCTCTCTCCTTACCTAACGCGAGATCCACCAACTCTGGGTTCATCAATTAATGCGGAGACTCTCTCCATTCCGCATTTAATGTTCCGTTCTTCAAAGAAATCAACCCAGTTCAAATCACCCATGCCTTTTTGTCTTTTCTGTAAACGCAACTTTCATTTTCCCTAGACGCAAGTTTTTCACTGCGTCTATTATTGCCAAGACGCGGATTTCTTGGTATGGGACGCGGCCTTTTGTGAAGGACGCAACTCTTTGGTTGAAACGCAAGTTTCATTCTATAATAATTTCAATGGCAATATTATATTAGTTTTTCCCTCCTTTATATAACCACCCCCATTTCTTCCTCTCTCTTTCATCTCTTTTCTTCCTTCTTCCATTTCCAGCAAGCCTCCAACAGCAAACACAGCCAACCAAGCTTCCCTTGGCCGGCCATTACAACCCATCTTCTCCACCTTTCTCCACCACCATTTCCTCCACCATTCTCCCCTCCATCTACTCCTCAATTCCAACTACAACAACAACCACAACACTATCTTCTTCCTCCATTTCCAACCAAAACAACCCATTACTTCCAAAACTTCACCACCATCTCCACCACCACCTACACCACCTTAACCACCACCAATCATACCATCTTCTTCTCCTCGCCATTCTCTTTCCAACGAACTATAGGTTCGTCCTCCGAAACACCATTTTCAAATCTTCATTTTTTTCATTTGAACTATACTTGCACAATCAACCTCCTTCTCTTTTGGGCCTTGGCCACCCAACTCCGACCAACTCCGGCCAACTCCGGTCGCCGCCGGCGAACACCGGCCAAGCCACGGTCGGCCTACCTCCCCCTTCTCTTCTTTCTTTCTTTCTTTCCTTTGCATTTCTTTCTTTCCTTCCTTCTTTCTTTTCCTTCCATTTTCTTTTCTTTTCTTTTCTTTCTAAACCTGCTTCTCCCCCTCTCTCTTTCCTGCGTCTCTCTCTCTCCGTCTCCCTCATTTCTCTGTCTCTCTCTTTCTCTCATGTTTTAAACGCGGAGATCTTTAACGCAATCTACGCGTTCATGTATTAACGTGAACGCGGAGCACGCGCTCGCGTCTACGTTCTCCTCGTGTCCTTGCTGAAACGCGGGTCTCGAACCGTGCGTTTGTGACATCTAGCAACGCGACTCCCGCGTATGCGATTTTCGCGTCTTCTTTCTCTCTCCTCCTCCATAAATATTTAAACGCATTGATTCCCTAGATTTCAGAGCTTGGGATTTCCCGGTATTTCTTGAAGTTTTAGGCGAGTGTTCTCGCTCTCCTTCTGATCTTTCTGCTTCGTCATGTTGACTAATATTATATTATTTTACTTGCACATTTGCATGTATCATGCTATCACTTGACGCCTGCTTAACATCACCTCTCAGGCATATGTCTCATGGCACTTGTTATGCTACTACTTGATGCTCGCCTCGTTATGGCATATTGATACTTAGCTTGCGATTATCATATTTACGGGAATCCTGTGACTTGAAATTATAATACTCTTGTGACTCTTGAACTCCTGATCTTGTCATGCGCTTGCTTTCCCGTAATTGATAATTACACAATAAATCATAAAAGGAACCACTTGAATCGGGTCGGGGGAAACTTGCGGCTATCAATATATGTTCGTGTTTACAGTGGTTTAGGTATGTTGTGCAACTACATTTCTGGTTTGACCTGAGGGCCTCCAGGCGACCGAGGGGAGCGCTGGCTCCCTCCTTCCTGGTACCATCTTGATAAGGGCATCCTATAAGACCCTTCTGTACGCCTTGCGGCAGGTTCCGTCCTCTAGCAACGGAACAATCCTGGGCCGTGGTCCGGGTATGCACGGGACCCACTGTAAACATTGTTCGTTGATACCCCCGTTGGTTTCCAATAACAGCCTCGACTTACTCATATGTGGATGTATGTGTGCTGGGACGCTATTACACATACCTAGACATATGGGTAGGACGAGTAATAAGTATAAATATTAAAAATGGCAGCAATAGATTTATTCAGCCCTCATCACTTTCATCTTATGTTTCCATTTCTTGCTTACTGTACATGTACTCTCGACACAGTTCTTGATGCTTAATATTGTTTTGATCATATCAGCACGCATATACTTATCTCTGTACGACACTTGGCATTCACCTGTCTATTTGTTAGGGAGCTCCTGACTCCCCTGAACTTGCATGTTCAGGTTCTGAAGCCTGGATTGAAGCGGAGCCCTCCACCGAAGACCAAGCCTATCTCTCGGAGCAGGCTGACTTGTCCTAGTCCTTCTGTTCCTGAATCTTCCTGCAAGCTCGGGAATCTTCTTCTCAGCCCGTGAGCACCTTTTGCTGTGCAAATTGTAAATTTCACTTTTGTACCTGGCTGTGATATAATGTACATATACCAGTATATCACGCTCTGTAATAACTTTGTAAACCTTATGTTGGAATGTATAGTGCCACGTGCTTCCGTACTCTGATTCTTGTTTGTATTAATGCTTAGCGTATATACGTGAGGGTATTTCTGACCTGCGTATATACGTCGCAGTAACGTCTCCGTACCGCCGGATTGGGGCGTTACAAATAGGCACAACCATAATGTTTGCTCATGGATAAAAAAGAAGGTAATATAGGGCTGCGCTTTCGGAGACACGTTACATGTTTATAAAAGTTTATAAAGTAGAAATTCATAAACTAAGACGATATGTATCTTATAATAATAATAAATTAGTACACCGCCGATGTCGTTGGAAAACGGAATGATTGGTCAAGAGTAGGAGTAGAGAGAAAAAGGAGGAAGAAGAAGAGAAGACAGACAGACGGACGGACAAACATAGTTTCTATATGAGTCACGGGAGAAAAACTCCCTTCGGTCAGTTTTGATTAATACAATATATAAAAAGAGTAAATTATATCTTTTGTATCTTGAGAGTGATTTCATATTAATTTTTTTGTATTTGGAGAGTGCTCAAATAATATATTTATGGATAATACTAAACATATTATCTCGTTTAAATCATTCGCATTTGAAATTATAGCCCCAAGATGCACTTGATGTTAATGTCAAATAAAGTAATTATAATATGAGATAGACTTGTGTCCTTCCAAAAGGATTTGAGCCCGAATCTTTTCAACTCAAATACAACCCTTCGACATTCGAACACAAGATCCACTCCATTGAAGTTGATCAATATTATTTCAAGTATCTATAAACCAAAATCAAGTATTTTGAATACTTTTTGCCCATCTATCAAGCGGCGCAAAATGGACGGCCGAAAGTTGTGAGTTGGTTAGATCTGTCTTTAGACATACAAATTCTCGATCTGGTCATTTGATTATGATCTAAATATTTAAAACTCCTAGAAACAAATTTTTGCTAGGTTTCAAATATTCTACACTGTTAAACTAACCAACTCACTATTTAGGTCGTCCGTTTTTCCCCTACTTGATGCATGGTAAATAGTATTTAATGTTGGCCCAAGATTACAATCACCCGATTTTATGGTTTTGATGATAATAAAACATATGTGATTATTTGTACAATCTAGTTCAAGTATTTAAGTTTATCTTAGGGTTTTAAGGATTCAAGGAGTTTCTTCCTCTAAAAGGGAAGGTATTGGAGACTCAAGAAGACTCAAATACAGGATCAAAACTCAAAACACTCAACGTCGCTAATGAAGAAGCTCGGTTGAAGATCTTGTAGTCATCTAGAGCCTTGTAAGATATTAGTTTGTTAAAGTGTAGAATATAGTAGTAATGTTCAAGAAGTTACACAGACAAAATACACGATTTCAAAAAGTATAAGTTTTGGTAGTATCGGTATTTTGCATATTTGGTTTTGATACAGGTCTCATATTTTTTTCAGAATTTTATAACAAGTTTAGAACATGTATTTCATCACCTATATGTTGCTACATTACCCTTAAACGAATACAAAATATTTTGAAAATTGTTTGATATTCAAGATCAATACATAAAAACTGTTTCAGGCCATAACGGTCGATCGCCCGGTCGACCGGTGCCCATTGCAGGCCAAAATGGTCGACCGGCCCTTTGGCTAAAGGGGCGTGCACATTGTCGGTCGACCGCTAACCCTTGCGGTCGACCGACCAGTCGACCGACTGAGAGCCCTAACTTTCGATTGGGGTCGGTCGACCGACAGTTTAAATTTCTCTTTTTAAAATACTGAGCAATCAACCGCCCGGTCGACCGGAGCCAGCGGCTCTTTTCTGGATGACCTGTCAGTCGACCGGCCAGTCGACCGGCCGGCTGCCGGATGGCCATAACAACTAGTTTTTGAATCTGTTTTGTTTTTAGTGGATTTCAACGGGCATTTTTCGTTTCCAAATATCTAAACACACCCCAAATGACCTGGTATGATTTATAAATGATATTTATTTAATGCCTATATATATATATATATATATATATATATATATATATATATATATATATGGGTCATTGGTTTTGGTTTTAGATAAGAAAAAAATACACAAGTTTACAAGTTTTCAAGTTTGTTTCTAAAGAGAGAAGCTTTTCTAGCTTTCAATCTCAAAGTTCTTTCTTTTCAAAACTATTTTCAGTTGGTTTTAAAGCTCCTCTCTTCTTTCCAACTGAATTTCATTTCTCACTTAACGTCTTGAGCAACACTTCATATTCTACTCTATAGGAAGTTGTAAGAGAGAGTGTTTGTGATCTTGTTAGATCACCAAGTGCTTTGTAACCTCAATTAACTTTATGCTATCTCTTGTGTAGAGGGTTGAGATAGTGGAGTTGTGTACTCCAGTCTTGTGTAGACCAAGTTGTAATTCCTTTGTGTAAGGTCCCTTTGTGGAAGATTCCTTAGAGGATATAGTGACATCCTTCATAGTGGTGAAGGCGGGGATGTAGAGCGGTGACTCGAACCTCGAACAAATTCCCTTGTGTTTGCATTTTATTGTGTCTTGCTCTCTATTGCTTTTCATTTTTCATACTTGTGAAATTGTTCAGCTTGTATTCTATAATTGCTTTCATTCCATCACTTTCATTACCGGTCTATACTCATCTGAATAAGGAGGTAATTGAGCACCTCAACTCATTATCTAGAGGAATCAAAGAGGAGAAGTTCTAGAGCCCTTCACGAGGAATTCGGCTTCAATTCTTATTTTGAGTGACCGTTTGCATAATTCATCATAAGTAGTTTTAAAATTGCATTTGACTAGCAAAATACTTATTCACTCCCCTTCCCCCCCTCTAGGTGTATTTCATTTAAAACACTTGATTTTTTGTTTATAGATACTTGAAATAATATAGATCAACTTCAATGGAGTGGATTTTGTATTCGAATGTTGGATGTTGGTATTTAAGTAAGAAGGATTCGGCCTCAAATCCTTTTGAAACGACACAAGTCTATCTCTTATAATATATAGTAATTTCTTTATGTAAATTATGCATATGATACTATATGTTAATACTTAGTCTAAAGAACAAAAGAACATGGTCACCATATAGTTCTGTGTTACCTAAAATGGGAAAAAAATTAAATAGTGCTAAAGCCTCATCGAGGTGTTCATAGATTAAGTTATGTCATCGAATCGTGCAAATGAATTAAGTATATGAATTTGATAAGAATACGAGTGGAACCGTGCAGGATTCACACTGGATAATTTTGTTAATCTAAATCTATCTAACAAGATCACATGCAAATAATTACCTCTTTGATCACACTAGATAATTTTGTTTATCTAAATCTATCTAACAAGATCACATACAAATAATTTGACAGATCAAAGATGAGTGTTTAGGCATACATGATTCCATTACGAAAGGGATGTCGCAGATGAATGATCTTGAGGATGCAGAGATGAGGAAGGGGATTCTTCTCTCTAATCAATATGTATTCCTCTTAATCTTTAGAGGAAATGAGAGGCATCCAAAAGAGAATAACAAGTTGTGGTGAAGAGAATCTTACGCATGGTATTTATAGAATCAAGCAAAACCTAATCATCTCATCATAGATTTAGGCTCTTGATTTAATATCATGAGTTCCGCACGTGTAGATGAGATCTACGTCATAACTAAAATATACTCATGACTAAGTGTAATTGAAACGCATCTAGGCACAACCATTTAAACTTGATCACTTCTTAAATGGGTCAACAACACATGTTATAAAAACGTATGTGTATTTCCAATTGACTTATGTATGCCAAATTAATTTAGACTCAGACAAAATAAGTCTAACAATCTCCCACTAAGAGCACAAAATAAGTTCTTGCAAATACATATGAGCACAAATATGTGTGATAAAAAATCAAAACATATTGCAAACAAATGAACTTCCTTTTTGGGATTTTAAATACATTTTTGAAACATAATCTATATTAAGTTTCCAAAAACAAAACTTAAATTGAAAGCCAAGTATTTCCAAGACTTGAATAAATACAAAAACAAGTTATTGAAAATCATTTGAAGTTCTAATGTGTATGGACAAACTCCAATACACATATACACTAATATAAACTTGTTTTTGATATTTTCTAACGTAAAACCAAATATTTGAAAAACTAAAACGTAAATGAAAATCATCAAATCAATATTAAAACTTTGTGTGTGTGAAAACTTGAGCAATCAAATCTAATTTAAACTTTATAAATCTTCTAAATACTTACAGACTCTTTTACAAACGTCAAGTATTCTTCTTCTTGGTCTTCTTTTCCATCTTGACTTGATTCAAACTCGATTCCTTCAGCATCACTCTTTCTTGAGGGTTAGATATGATCTTTATGCTTGAGTTCTTAAATCAGCACTAATTAACTTCAAAACTTGATTTTGAGTTTTTTATTGAAGCTAAATGCTAAACTATGATCTTGATTAAACCTGTAACTTAAGTAACATAAGATCATTAGTATTATAAGTACATGAGTTAATCATCATCAAAAATAGATTGATGGGCCTTTGGGCCAACAGAAACTTGATGTCAATGTGCCTCTATCTTGCTAAACTATTATCACTCTTGCAATAAAGCTCTGTAGCTCAATTGTCATAATATAGTTGTAATGATCTCTTAACTAAATTCACTATCTTCCTGCAATCATTAAATATATCCTAAAATAAACTTCCTACTATCGATACATCCAGCATAATCTAAATCTGTGTTCCCAATCCGCTGCAGTTGATCAGGAAATTAGATTTCCTATGGGTAAGCATGTAATACTTGGTCCTCTGTAGATATCGCATCACCTTTTTGATTGCCTATCAGTGATCAATCCCAAGATTGCATACATATCTATCAAGTTTCCCAATGGCATATGTTATATCTGGATGGGTACAAACTTGAGCATACATCAGACTCCCAACTGTAGATGCGTATATGATGTCTTTCATTTGCTCTTTCTGGTAATTGTTCTTTGGACATTGTAGTAGACTCAACCTTTCTTTCTCTGTAACGGGTATGTCACTTGGGGAGCACTTCTTCATGCCGTATCTACCTAACACCTTATCTATATAGGCCTTTTGTGACAAGCCTAATATTCCACGTGTCCTTTCACGTTGAATCTGGATGCCTATCACAAAAGAAGTATCTCCAAGTTCTTTCATCTCAAAGTTCTTTGAGAGAAAACTCTTAGTCTCATGTAGTAAAGTTATATCGTTGATTGCTAGTAGACTGTCATCCACATATAGCACTAAGAATATAAATTTACTCCCTTTAAATGTATGGTAAATGCATTGATCAATTATATTTTCCTTGAAACCAAAGCCATAAATTACTTGATCAAACTTTAAATACAACTGACGGGATGCCTACTTTAAACCATAAATGGATTTCTTTAATTTGCAAATACGATGTAGTGAACTTTTGGCTTCAAAACTTTCTGATTGCACCATATAGATTTCTTTCTCAATGTTACCATTAAGGAAGGAAGACTTAACATCCATTTGGTGTAACTTTAGGTCATAGTGAACCACTAGTGCCATGATGATTCTAAAAGAATTCTTTATAGAGACCGGCGAAAAAATTTCTTTATAGCCAAGCCCTCTCATTGAGTAATTCCTATGCGACAAGACATGCTTTATATCTTTCAACATTGCCTTTCGAATCTCGCTTGGTTTTAAACACTCATTTACAACCAATCGGTTTCTTACCTTTTAGGTAACTCTACTAGATCCTAAACATTGTTGTCCTTCATGGATTTTAACTCATCTTTCATGGCATTTGACTATTAGTGGAGTGAACGCTGAGTTTGGCCTCATTTAAGAATTTGGGGTCATCCTCTATCCATATGTCAAACTCATACTCTTGGAGATAAACTATATAGTCATTTGCAATGGTGATCTTCTCTCTCTAGTTGATCTCCTAGGCACTTGTGGTTGAGGATATTCAAGAGCTACCTCATCAGCAAGATCTGATTCTACTTCAAGATGAATTGTATTTGTATCTTAAGGGCATAACCATTTTTCATGCTGAAATAGAACAATTACTTCATCATTCGAAATAATTGTCATGGGTATGACAATATATTCTTCCTTAAATGTGAAATTCTTATTTAATTGACTCCCACTGTTCTGGATATCCTCAATAAATTTAGCATTAGTTGTCTCTATTATGTTCTTATTGAGTGGTTAGTAAAACCTAAAATCTCTAGACCTCTCAGAATATCCTATGAAGAAACAACTAACCGTCTTGGAGTCCAGTTTCTTATCATGTGGCATGTATAGCCGAGTTTTGCTGGACAATCCCAAATATGGAGATGCCTGATGTTGGAGATTTCCCAATCCATAACCATACGAGGTCTTAGCTACTGTTTTACTAGGTATTCTATTAAGGAGGTAAACAGTCGTCTTTAAGACTTCCCTCCATAACGACTCTGGTAGGGTAGTGTGAGCTATCATACTCCTATCATGTCCTTTAGTGTGCAATTTCTTTTCTCAGCAACACTATTCTGACGAGATATCCCTGGCATGGCGTACTGAGACACAATACAACACTCTTCCAACAAACTGGCAAAAGGTCCTTGACATCTACCTGATCCGCAGTATCTTCCATAGTACTCGCCACGATGGCCAGATCTAATGGCCTTAATCTTTTTATTCAGTTGATTTTTAACTTCAGTTTTATAGATTTTAAGCATGTCCAGTGACTGTGATTTCTCGTGTATCAAGTATAGGTACTCATAACGATAGTAGTCGTCTATGAAAGTGATGAAGTACCTGTGACCATTCCAAGAAGCTACAGGGAATGGGTCACAGATGTCTGTATACACCAATTCTAAAAACTCCTGAACTCTCTGTCTTGCACCAAACTTCTTAATATTTGTTTGTTTGCCCTTTATACAAGTCGTACAGACTCCAAAGTCTGAATAGTCTAAAGGACCTTTAGCTCCACTTGACACAAACCTTTAGATTCTCTCTTTTGAGAAGTCTCCTAAATGCCTACGCCAAATGAGTTTTCTTTAATTAATGTTCCCTTAGTTTCTAGGCTATTCACATACAAAGATTCAGAATATGAAGCATGCAGATTCAATTTATATAAACCATCAATCAGAATTCCAGTACCAACAACTTTATATTTAGAAATAAACTGAATATTTCATTACAAAAGTGACAGTAAAACTGGAATCTAATTTAAGCCTACAAACTCTAATAGCTTCAACTACACCTTGGCGAGTTGGCTTTGAAAGAAGTTGATAGTGTAAGTCACCTAGAGGGGGGGTGAATAGGTGATGGCTAATCTAATGGTCACTTAATGCGGAATTATGCAAACTAAAACTTCTTATACAAATCAAAACTATTTAAACTAAACATCAAGTATAACACAAGAGTGTAGCCGAATTCCCCGTGAAGGGCTCTGGACTAACTCCTCAAGATTCCTCTAAATAAGAGTTGAGGTGCCGCGTTGGCTCTCTTGGTTGAATACAAGTGTTAGCAAACAATCCCCAAGCATATAACAATTAAGCACAAATATATATATATCAAGCATATAAAGATGAGAGCAATATAAGCATGCAAGATAAACAAGTAAGAGATAGAGAGAGCAATCGTAAACACGGGAGATTTGTTTCGAGGTCGAGCACACTTGCTCTACGTCCCCGCCTTTAACACTATGAAGGATTTTCACTAAAATCGATCCCACCGAATCACTCGGTGCCGCAACACCTACAAGGCGAGTTCACACTTGAACTCCTTGGACTCTCTAGTCCCGTACACACCGCAAGCCCACTAGCTCGCCGAGGTCGCACCTCAAACACCGAGTTCCCACTAGAACCCGAAACAATGCGAACACGTACGTCCGCCTCCTCAAAGCAAAGAAGGAAGTCTTTGGTGATCACAATACTTTGATCACCTAAAAACAATCTCACAATAACACTCCTATAGGATGAATATATCAATGGATAGCTCAAGTGTTGTGTGAGAAAACAAGGATTGAAATGGTGGAGGAAACTCAAGAAAATCACTTTGAAAAACTCTTGATAAACTCCCCTTTTGATTGGAAATATTTGCTCTCAAATGAGTGGAGAAAACCTCTTAATAGATTAGGAAAAACTATCTTTAAACTCTCCAAAATTCTTAACTAAAACATCCCCCAAAAGCCCCAATTTATAGGGCTAGAAAAACTAGCCGTTGGGAGCCAGACTGGCCTGTCGGTCGACCGCCCGGTCGACCGACCAACGGACAGATTTCTGACCGTTGTGCCAGCGGTCGACCGGTCCGGTCGACCGAGGCCTGGATACAGAGAGCAGACTCTCTGTCCGGTCGACCGTCCCGGTCGACCGGGGCTTTCCAGAGAGCAGAGCTCTCTGGCGGTCGACCGTCCCGGTCGACCGGCCCTCCAGCAAAGGCGGGCGTGCACGTCTGTGCACGTCGGTCGACCGGCTCGGTCGACCGACTTCAAGCTTCGGTCGACCGGCTGAAGCCAGGACAGGAATTCCGGGATTAAAAACTTGGTTATTTTTGACTCAATAAAATCCCATAAAATCATGAAAAATCTACAAAAATAGTTTTAACATTATACTTTGATAATCAAACATGCTTGAGTAAAATCAAGACATGTTACAAATAATTTGAACTATTTTTGTAACTTAGAAAATTTGGCTCAAAACAAAACTTGATTTTTCCAAAACTTCTCCAAATACAAAAACAAGATATTCTAAACACTTTGAAAGCATAGGGTGTATGGATATGATCCACTACACATACATGGTGAAATATCTATGTTTTTGACAATAAGCACTAAACATGATTTTGGTAAAAGACATGTATACTTTGAATACCAAAAACCAAAATGATATTTTTTCTAAAATGAAAATTCTTTTCTAAAATGAAATCTCTTTTATGAAAACTCATCTAAAATAAGAGTGTGTGTGCATATGGTATACTTGAGCAATCCACCAACTATTCTATCCTTTACATTTTATCTAAAAACAAAATCTTAATAAAAACAAACCTAAAACACAAGTCTTGATCTTGAAGTCTTCACTTGAAGTCTTCTCATCTTCTTGACTTGGTCCAAACACGATCCAATGAGCTAGACTCCTCTTGAGTACTTGATGTGGTCTTGATGCACAAGCTCTTGAATCAATCCGTGTTAGCTCCAAAACTTGACTTTAAATCTTTTATTGAAGCTACACACCTACTAAGATCTTGATCACAAATCTGAGACTAAATAAACACAAGATCATTAGTACCATAACTACATGAGTTGATCATCATCAAAACTAGAGTGATAGGCCTTTGGGCCAACAATTTTTCCCTTTTTGATGATGACAAAACTCATGGAGTTATATATGCATGGATTAAAGTAAAGCATCAAAGAAAGCTCCCCCTTAACTCATGCATAGCAATAAACAAATAATTATGCAATGAATGCTCATAAAGATGTATGCAAATATAGAGATAAACATGCATAAACAAGCATGAAACATATCAAATTCTTCTTCTCCTATTTGCAAAACAAAAACATCTATGCATAAACATAAAATCCTTCTCCCCCTTTACTAATAAAGTAAGGAAAACATGCACATATATACTAAATACTTCTCCCCCTTTTTGTCAATCATCAACAAAGGGGTTAAAGTAAAAAACACAAAAAAAGTGTTCTCCCCCTATTTGTCAAAAGCAAAAGTCAATAAGGGGTGACAATAAACAAATCAAGAAAAGAGAATATATGCGATATACATTCATGAAGAGGAAGACGCTAAGTTAACTTCCCTACATACATGCATTACATGAAGAAAGGATGACAAGCCCTAATTCACATAACACATAATATGCAATGCATAAGAGAAGATGTGAAGCTCCTCCTACACACGTATACCGCATAAAAAGAGTTGTCAAGCTCCTCATATAAGATACACTCAACATGAATTTATATGTAGAAGAGATGTTAAGCTCTCCTTGCATATAGGAAATATAAATCAAAACATTTATAACAAAATTTTGAATTTTCTCAATGAAAACAAATTTTGAGATACCATTAGTAAATTAAATTTTAAGATACCAATTATTGTAAATAAACATTACAAATTTTGAATTTTAATCAAAATAGAATCATATTGATACCAATTGAAAATTATTGCATATTTTTGATATCAATAAAAATATCAAAATAATGCATAAGCTTATTAAAATATCAATTGGGAAATCAATTGAAAATTAAGATTTGAAAGAAGCTTAGCATAAACATACTTTGTGCTTTAAATATGTAAATCGATTTTAACTGAGCACAAATAAATCATATATATGTATGAAAATGAAAATACCAATGGAAATTGATATTATTCGAAATGAAGCATACATATATAGGAAACAAAATATGAGTATATACAAAATGAAAATACCAATTGAGATCAAGTATATAACTCATAACCTACCGCCCTTTATATGCACAAGTTAAAAGATTTCAATAGGGCTTACAAGGCATAATCGCCCATCCATCCGCCCATGACGGTGTTGGTAGGGGTTTTCAAAAATAGGGTTTGAAAATATTTTTAGCATTGAAAATCACTACCAAATGAAGAACAATAACTAGTTAAAATAATTTTTGAAAAACTAGTTAAAGATCCTTCAAAACATGAAACCAAATCACATGTATATCATGAAACATACTAAATACATAAGAATTGACACTCAAAATCTATAAGGCTCAAAATAATCATGAAACAAAGTCATGAATAAACAAATAAAGTATGAGTGCACAAAAATCATGTAATTAGCATTTTTCATGAAAATAGACAATGAAGCTCAAAACAAAATCATGAAAATTCATTTTTCATATAAAGATGAAAATCATAAAAATTCATTTTTCATTTTAAAAAACAAACTTCTAAGTATATGTATGATTTATGCAATCCTAACATATGCATACATATCTCAAACATAAAAAGAGTCCATAATGTAAATTGCATGAAGGAAAATGACTCATGGGGTATACATGTATATTTATTAGATTTGAATATAAAATACATATACATGAAGAAAAACATGAAAATTGGCAAAACAAGTGTGAATGAGGAAATCATCAAAACTAGGCTATATATGTGCATATAGTGAGTACAAATGAACAATGAAGTGCAAACATATATGTATCAATTTGTTGCTCACTACTTGTACACACACAACACACACACACACACACAACACACACACACCATATATATATATATATATCTCAAAGTTTTAATAAAAACTACATTTAAACTAGTATTTACCACATGAAGCACAAAAACATGAATATGCTAAAAATATCATATATTAACAAGCATGTAAATAACTAGAGTTTAGAGATAGTTACCAAGTAAAGAACTATACTCCAAATCTCCAAAACATGGTGGTTGTCCCACCAACCTCCTTGATAGCGGTGCATCAAATATGTGTCCATTATGTCCATATGCATCAACCATCGAGGCACCATGCCTCTCACGTTTTGTGAGAGCCCGCACCTACATCAAAAACACAAAGTGGGAATTTTGGTACCCATTTTCTTTTTGGTCCTTGAGGGTTAGCTTTGTAAGGAACCCAACATTTTTCTTAGCAAAATTAATATGATGCATCTTATCAAAACAAAAAACAAAACTTTGCTAAATGGCCTTTGCTGTCACAATGTGTACAAGTGTACACTCTACTATGCACATGTGTATGAGGGTGATCGTGGCGTGCAAAGTGTGCATATGAATGATGTGGGTGTTGTGCATGAACATGGGAAACTTGTTTCTTTAAAAACAAGGTTTCCAATCTTTTATGGTTAAATGCACATGAGCTCAAAGTTGAGCTCAAACAATTTATTTTATTTTTCAAAAATTTCATCTCATTAGTAGTGGCATGTAAAGCATGGTGAGAATGAGAATCATTATTCTTTTTCTTTTTAGAAACATTAACCTTTTCTTTTTCAACAAATTTTCTTTTTAAAGAAGTGTTTTTCATTTAAAGTAACTTCCTTTTGTTTTTCACCAAAATAATTTTATTTTTTCAAATTAGTGTTTCCTTCACAAAGATCATTTAATTTAGACATCAAGGAAACATTTTCATTTTTCAAACTTTCATTTTTTTTTCAAAACATGCAACTTTATTTTTAAAAGAATCATTTTCTTTTACCATGCAATCAAATTTCTTCTTCAAATTCTTATTATCTTTTCTAAGCATGTCATTTTTCAAGAAGTTGTTGACAAAAAGATGTAAGCTCATCATAGGACATATCAACATCTTCATCTACCTCGGATTCGGTAGTTACCTCAAGGGGTTATCCCCTTGGAACATGTAGCACACGTTGGAAGCGTCACTTCCAACATCCGAGTCGCTCCCCGCATATATTGTTCATTTTCGCCAAGGGAGATGATGGTGTTCCAAACTACAAAAGCCGAGTCAATGTTAGCAACCCTACATAAATAATCATTGTTTAGGGTACTCTTCAAAGCATGAATGGCTTTTGAGTTAGCCTCAATATACTTGCTATTATTAACATATGAATCTTTAATAGCAGCAAGATAAACATGAATGCCTAGGCTTTGAGGTATAAAGACATCTTAACCCTCCAAGTTTGGATGTTAAGAATGTCAAAGGTGGGAGGTGTCATGAAGTCCATGGTGTGTGTACAAATATTGTGATTAGCCTAAAATGAGGATCTTTAAATCTAGGTTGTAAGACCCAAATCAAGAGCACTTGGCTCTGATACCAACTGTAACTCACCTAGAGGGGGGTGAATAGGTGATGGCTAATCTAATGGTCACTTAATGCGGAATTATGCAAACTAAAACTTCTTATGCAAATCAAAACTATTTAAACTAAACATCTAGTATAACACAAGAGTGTAGCCGAATTTTCCGTGAAGGGCTCTGAACTAACTCCTCAAGATTCCTCTAAATAAGAGTTGAGGTGCCGCGTTGGCTCTCTTGGTTGAATACAAGTGTTAGCAAACAATCCCCAAGCATATAACAATTAAGCACAAATATAATATCAAGCATATAAAGATGAGAGCAATATAAGCATGCAAGATATAAACAAGTAAGAGAGAGAGAGAGAGCAATCGCAAACACGGGAGATTTGTTTCGAGGTTCGAGCACACTTGCTCTACGTCCCCGCCTTCAACACTATGACGGATTTCCACTAAAATCGATCCCACCGGATCACTCGGTGCCGCAACACCTACAAGGCGAGTTCACACTTGAACTCCTTAGACTCTCTAGTCACGTACACACCGCAAGCCCACTAAGCTCGCCGAGGCCGCACCTCAAACACCGAGTTCCCACTAGAACCCGAAACAATGCGAACACCATACGTCCGCCTCCTCAAAGCAAAGAAGGAAGTCTTTGGTGATCAAAACACTTTGATCACCTAAAAACAATCTCACAATAACACTCCTATAGGATGAATATATCAATGGATAGCTCAAGTGTTGTGTGAGAAAACAAGGATTGAAATGGTGGAGGAAAACTCAAGAAAATCACTTTGAAAAACTCTTGATAAACTCCCCTTTGATTGGAAATATTTGCTCTCAAATGAGTGGAGAAAACCTCTTAATAGATTAGGAAAAACTATCTTAAACTCTCCAAAATTCTTAACTAAAACAGCCCCCAAAAAGCCCCAATTTATAGGGCTAGAAAAACTAGCCGTTGGGAGCCAGACTGGCCTGTCGGTCGACCGCCCACGGTCGACCGGCCAACGGTCAGATTTCTGACTGTTGTGCCAGCGGTCGACCGGCCCGGTCGACCAAGGCCTGGATACAGAGAGCAGACTCTCTGTCCGGTCGACCGTCCCGGTCGACCGGGGCTTTCCAGAGAGCAGAGCTCTCTGGCGGTCGACCGTCCCAGTCGACCGGCCCTCCAGCAAAGGCTGGCGTGCACGTCTGTGCACGTCGGTCGACCGGCTCGGTCGACCGACTTCAAGCTTTGGTCGACCGGGCCGGTCGACCGGCTGAAGCAAGGACAGGAATTCTGGGATTAAAAAACTTGGTTATTTTTTACTCAATAAAATTCCATAAAATCATGAAAAATCTACAAAAATAGTTTTAACATTATACTTCGATAATCAAACATGCTTGAGTAAAATCAAGACATGTTACAAATAATTTGAACTATTTTTGTAACTTAGAAAATTTGGCTCAAAACAAAACTTGGCTTTTCCAAAACTTCTCCAAATACAAAAACGAGATATTTTAAATACTTTGAAAGCATAGGGTGTATGGATATGATCCACTACACATACATGGTGAAATATCTATGTTTTGACAATAAGCACTAAACATGATTTTTGTAAAAGACATGTATACTTTGAATACCAAAAACCAAACCGGTATTTTTCCAAAATGAAAATTCTTTTCTAAAATGAAATCTCTTTTATGAAACTCATCTAAATAAGAGTGTGTGTGCATATGGTATACTTGAGCAATCCACCAACTATTCTATCCTTTACATTTTATCTAAAAACAAAATCTTAATAAAAACAAACCTAGACACAAGTCTTGATCTTGAAGTCTTCACTTGAAGTCTTCTCATCTTCTTGACTTGGTCCAAACACGATCCAATGAGCTAGACTCCTCTTGAGTACTTGATGTGTCTTGATGCACAAGCTCTTGAATCAAACCGTGTTGGCTCCAAAACTTGACTTTAAATCTTTTGTTGAAGCTACACACCTACTAAGATCTTGATCACAAATCTGAGACTAAATAAACACAAGATCATTAGTACCATACTACATGAGTTGATCATCATCAAAACTAGAGTGATAGGCCTTTGGGCCAACAATCTCCCCCTTTTTGATGATGACAAAACTCATGGAGTTATATATGCATGGATTAAAGTAAAGCTTCAAAGAAAGCTCCCCCTTAACTCATGCATAGCAATAAACAAATAATTATGCAATGAATGCTCATAAACATGTATGCAAATATAGAGATAAACAAGCATATACAAGCATGAAACACATCAAATTCTTCTTCTCCTATTTTGCAAAACAAAAACATCTATGCATAAATATAAAATCCTTCTCCCCCTTTACTAATAAAGTAAGAAAACATGCACATATATACTAAATACTTCTCCCCCTTTTTGTCAATCATCAACAAAGGGGTTAAAGTAAAAGCACAAAAAAAGTGTGTTCTCCCCCTATTTGTCAAAAGCAAAAGTCAATAAAGGGGTGACAATAAACAATCAAGAAAAGACAATATATGCGATATACATTCATGAAGAGGAAGACGCTAAGTTAACTTCCCTACATACATGCATTACATGAAGAAAGGATGACAAGCCCTAATTCACATAAAACATAATATGCAATGCATAAGAGAAGATGTGAAGCTCCTCCTACACCACGTATACCGCATAAAAAAAGATTTGTCAAGCTCCTCAATATAAGATACACTCAACATGAATTTATATGTAGAAGAAATGTTAAGCTCTCCTTGCATAGCATCTAGGCAATATAAATCAAAACATTTTAACAAAATTTTGAATTTTCTCAATGAAAACAAATTTTGAGATACCATTAGTAAATCAAATTTTAAGATACCAATTATTGTAATAAACATTACAAATTTTGAATTTTAATCAAAATAGAATCATATTAATACCAATTGAAAATTATTGCATATTTTTTTATATCATAAAAATATCAAAATAATGCATAAGCTTATTAAAATATCAATTGAAAATCAATTGAAAATTAAGATTTGAAAGAAGCTTAGCATAAACATACTTTGTGCTTTAAATATGTAAATCGATTTTAACTCGAGCACAAACTAATCATATATATGTATGAAAATGAAAATACCAATGGAAATTGATATTATTTGAAATGAAGCATACATATATAGGAAACAAAATATGAGTATATACAAAATGAAAATACCAATTGAGATCAAGTATATAACTCATAACCTACCGCCCTTTATATGCACAAGTTAAAAGATTTTCAATAGGGCTTACAACGCATAATCGCCCATGCATCCGCCCATGACGGTATTGGTAGGGGTTTTCAGAAATAGGGTTTGAAAATATTTTTAGCATTGAAAATCACTACCAAATGAAGAACAATAACTAATTAAAATAATTTTTGAAAAACTAGTTAAAGATCCTTCAAAACATGAAACCAAATCACATGTATATCATGAAACATACTAAATACACAAGAATTGACACTCGAAATCTATAAGGCTCAAAATAATCATGAAACAAAGTCATGAATAAACAAATAAAGTATGAGTGCACAAAAATCATGTAATTAGCATTTTTCATGAAAATACACAATGAAGCTCAAAACAAAAATCATGAAAATTCATTTTTCATATAAAGATGAAAATCATAAAAATTCATTTTTCATTTTAAAAACAAACTTCTAAGTATATGTATGATTTATCCAATCCTAACAATATGCATACATATCCCAAAGATAAAAAGAGTCCATAATGTAAATTGCATGAAGGAAAATGACTCATGGGGTATACATGTATATTTATTAGATTTGAATATAAAATACATATACATGAAGAAAAACATGAAAATTGCAAAACAAGTGTGAATGAGGAAATCATCAAAACTAGGCTATATATGTGCATATAGTGAGTACAAATGAACAATGAAGTGCAAACATATATGAATCAATTTGTTGCTCACTACTTGTACATATATATATATATATATATATATATATAATATATATATATATATATATATATATATAATATATATATATATATATATATATATATATATATAATATATATATATATATATATCAAAGTTTTAATAAAAACTAAATTTAAACTAGTATTTACCACATGAAGCACAAAAACATGAACAAGCTAAAAATATCATATATTAACAAGCATGTAAATAACTAGGAGTTTAGAGATAGTTACCAAGTAAAGAACTATACTCCAAATCTCCAAAATATGGTGGTTGTCCCACCAAACCTCCTTGATAGCGGTGCATCAAATATGTGTCCATTATGTCTATATGCATCAACCATCAAGGCACCATCTCTCTCACGTTTTGTGAGAGCCCGCACCTACATCAAAAACACAGTGGGGATTTTGGTACCCATTTTCTTTTGGGTCCTTGAGGGTTAGCTTTGTAAGGAACCCAAACATTTTTCTTAGCAAAATTAATATGATGCATCTTATCAAAATAAAACTTTACTAAATAGCCTTTGTTGCCACAATGTGTACAAGTTTACACTCTACTATGCACATGTGTATGAGGGTGATCGTGGCGTGCAAAGTGTGCATATGAATGATGTGGGTGTTGTGCATGAACATGGGAAACTTGTTTCTTTTGAAAACAAGGTTTCCAATCTTTTATGGTTAAATACACGTGAGCTCAAAGTTGAGCTCAAACAATTTATTTTATTTTTCAAAATTTCATCTCATTAGTAGTGGCATGTAAAGCATGGTGAGAATGAGAATCATTATTCTTTTTCTTTTTAGAAACATTAACCTTTTCTTTTTCAACAAATTTTCTTTTTAAAGAAGTGTTTTCATTTAAAGTAACTTCCTTTTGTTTTTTCACCAAAATAATTTTATTTTTCAAATTAGTGTTTGCTTCACAAAGATCATTTAATTTAGACATCAAGGAAACATTTTCATTTTTCAAACTTTCATTTTCTTTTCAAAACATGCAACTTTATTTTAAAAGAATCATTTTCTTTTACCATGCAATCAAATTTCTTCTTCAAATTCTTATTATCTTTTCTAAGCATGTCATATTTTTTCAAGAAGTTGTTGGCAAAAAGATGTAAGCTCATCATAGGACATATCACATCTTCATCTACCTCGGATTCGGTAGTTACCTCAAGGGGGTTATCCCCTTGGACCATGTAGCACACGTTGGAAGCGTCACTTCCAACATCCGAGTCGCTCCCCGCATAATATTGTTCATTTTCGCCAGGGGAGATGATGGTGTTCCAAACTACAAAGCCGAGTCAATGTTAGCAACCCGACATAAATAATCATTGTTTAGGGTACTCTTCAAAGCATGAATGGCTTTTGAGTTAGCCTCAATATACTTGCTATTATTAACATATGAATCTTTAATAGTAGCAAGATAAACATGAATGCCTAGGCCTTTGAGGTATAAAGACATCTTAACCCTCCAAGTTTGGATGTTAAGAATGTCAAAGGTGGGAGGTGTCATGAAGTCCATGGTGTGTGTACAAATATTGTGATTAGCCTAAAAATGAGAATCTTTAAATCTAGGTTGTAAGACCCAAATCAAGAGCATTTGGCTCTGATACCAACTATAAGTCACCTAGAGGGGGGGTGAATAGGTGATGTTAATCTAATGGTCACTTAATGCGGAATTATGCAAACTAAAACTTCTTATGCAAATCAAAACTATTTAAACTAAACACTAAGTATAACACAGAGTGTAGCCGAATTTCCCGTGAAGGGCTCTGAACTAACTCCTCAAGATTCCTCTAAATAAGAGTTGAGGTGCCGCGTTGGCTCTCTTGGTTGAATACAAGTGTTAGCAAACAATCCCCAAGCATATAACAATTAAGCACAAATATATATATCAAGCATATAAAGATGAGAGCAATATAAGCATGCAAGATATAAATAAGTAAGTGAGAGAGAGCAATCGCAAACACGGGAGATTTGTTTCGAGGTTCGAGCACACTTGCTCTACGTCCCCGCCTTCAACACTATGACGGATTTCCACTAAAATCGATCCCACCGGATCACTCGGTGCCGCAACACCTACAAGGCGAGTTCACACTTGAACTCCTTAGACTCTCTAGTCCCGTACACACCGCAAGCCCACTAGCTCGCCGAGGCCGCACCTCAAACACACGAGTTCCCACTAGAACCCGAAACAATGCGAACACCTACGTCCGCCTCCTCAAAGCAAAGAAGGAAATCTTTGGTGATCATAACACTTTGATCACCTAAAAACAATCTCACAATAACACTCCTATAGGATGAATATATCAATGGATAGCTCAAGTGTTGTGTGAGAAAACAAGGATTGAAATGGTGGAGGAAACTCAAGAAAATCACTTTGAAAAACTCTTGATAACTCCCCTTTAGATTGGAAATATTTGCTCTCAAATGAGTGGAGAAAACCTCTTAATAGATTAGGAAAAACTATCTTTAAAACTCTCCAAATTCTTAACTAAAACAGCCCCCAAAGCCCCAATTTATAGGGCTAAAAAACTAGCCGTTGGGAGCCAGACTGGCCTGTAGGTCGACCGCCCGGTCGACCGGCCAACGGTCAGATTTCTGACCGTTGTGCCAGCGGTCGACCGGCCCGGTCGACCGAGGCCTGGATACAAAAAGCAGACTCTCTGTCCGGTCGACCCGGGCTTTCCAGAGAGCAGAGCTCTCTGCGCGGTCGACCGTCCCGGTCGACCGGCCCTCCAGCAAAGGCTGGCGGTGCACGTCTGTGCACGTCGGTCGCCGGCTGAAGCCAGGACAGGAATCTGGGATTAAAAACTTGGTTATTTTTTGACTCAATAAAATCCCATAAAATCATGAAAAATCTACAAAAATAGTTTTAACATTATACTTTGATAATCAAACATGCTTGAGTAAAATCAAGACATGTTACAAATAATTTGAACTATTTTTGTAACTTAGAAAATTTTGCTCAAAACAAAACTTGGTTTTTCCAAAACTTCTCCAAATACAAAAACAAGATATTTTAAACACTTTGAAAGCATAGGGTGTATGGATATGATCCACTACACATACATGGTGAAATATCTATGTTTTTGACAATAAGCACTAAACATGATTTTGGTAAAAGACATGTATACTTTGAATACCAAAAACCAAACCGGTATTTTTCCAAAATGAAAATTCTTTTCTAAAATGAAATCTCTTTTATGAAAACTCATCTAAAATAAGAGTGTGTGTGCATATGGTATACTTGAGCAATCCACCAACTATTCTATCCTTTACATTTTATCTAAAACAAAATCTTATAAAAACAAACCTAGACACAAGTCTTGATCTTGAAGTCTTCACTTGAAGTCTTCTCATCTTCTTGACTTGGTCCAAACACGATCCAATGAGCTAGACTCCTCTTGAGTACTTGATGTGGTCTTGATGCACAAGCTCTTGAATCAAACCGTGTTAGCTCCAAAACTTGACTTTAAATCTTTTGTTGAAGCTACACACCTACTAAGATCTTCATCACAAATCTGAGACTAAATAAACACAAGATCATTAGTACCATGACTACATGAGTTGATCATCATCAAAACTAGAGTGATAGACCTTTGGGCCAACAATCTCCCCCTTTTTGATGATGACAAAACTCATGGAGTTATATATGCATGGTTAAAGTAAAGCTTCAAAGAAAGCTCCCCCTTAACTCATGCATAGTAATAAACAAATAATTATGCAATGAATGCTCATAAACATGTATGCAAATATAGAGATAAACAAGCATAAACAAGCATGAAACCACATCAAATTCTTCTTCTCCTATTTGCAAAACAAAAACATCTATGCATAAACATAAAATCCTTCTCCCCCCTTACTAATAAAGTAAGGAAAACATGCACATATATACTAAATACTTCTCCCCCTTTTTGTCAATCATCAACAAAGGGGTTAAAGTAAAAGCACAAAAAAAGTGTTCTCCCCCTATTTGTCAAAAGCAAAAGTCAATAAAGGGGTGACAATACAAATCAAGAAAAGAGAATATATGCGATATACATTCATGAAGAGGAAGACGCTAAGTTAACTTCCCTACATACATGCATTACATGAAGAAAGGATGACAAGCCCTAATTCACATAACACATAATATGCAATGCTAAGAGAAAGATGTGAAGCTCCTCCTACACACTATACCGCATAAAAAAGAGTTGTCAAGCTCCTCAATATAAGATACACTCAACATGAATTTATATGTAAAAGAGATGTTAAGCTCTCCTTGCATATAGGCAATATAAATCAAAAACATTTTTAACAAAATTTTGAATTTTCTCAATGAAAACAAATTTTGAGATACCATTAGTAAATCAAATTTTAAGATACCAATTATTGTAAAAAACATTACAAATTTGAATTTTAATCAAAATAGAATCATATTGTACCAATTGAAAATTATTGCATATTTTTTATATCAATAAAAATATCAAATAATGCATAAGCTTATTAAAATATCAATTGAGAAATCAATTGAAAATTAAGATTTGAAAGAAGCTTAGCATAAACATACTTTGTGCTTTAAATATGTAAATCGATTTTAACTCGAGCACAAACAAATCATATATATGTATGAAAATGAAAATACCATGGAAATTGATATTATTTGAAATGAAGCATACATATATAGGAAACAAAATATGAGTATATACAAAATGAAAATACCAATTGAGATCAAGTATATAACTCATAACCTACCGCCCTTTATATGCACAAGTTAAAAGATTTTCAATAGGGCTTACAAGGCATAATCGCCTATCCATCCGCCCATGACGGTGTTGGTAGGGGTTTTCAAAAATAGGGTTTGAAAATATTTTTAGTATTGAAAATCACTACCAAATGAAGAACAATAACTAGTTAAAATAATTTTTGAAAAACTAGTTAAAGATCCTTCAAAAAACATGAAACCAAATCACATGTATATCATGAAACATACTAAATACACAAGATTGACACTCGAAATCTATAAGGCTCAAATAATCATGAAACAAAGTCATGAATAACAAATAAAGTATGAGTGCACAAAAATCATGTAATTAGCATTTTCCATGAAAATAGACAATGAAGCTCAAAACAAAAATCATGAAAATTCATTTTTCATATAAAGATGAAAATCATAAAA